>QNGE01007316.1:7154-23941 GCA_008508345.1 Paragonimus westermani | reverse complement strand
GCAGACTACGAAGGAAAAACACTGGTATCCAGAAAGAGAGCTCTTACTGTCTCAGTCCGAGGTCAAATTATAAAATGCAGCTATTGCATATTTATAGCTCGTCAAGCGACCGGTTGAATAACAGGCGAATTAGCGTCCAGTATGTAAATCGGTGCCGGAAATAAAACGAAATGATGGTGCACCAGAGGAATTCGATTTTACAAAAGTGGTAAATGTTCATTACCGGTGAAGTGGACAGTTTTTGGGGTGTGTGCAACATCCCCAACAACTTTTCAGCCAGTCTCTTGAAAAACACTAAACTAAAATTTCGCTCTTGTTAGGGCTGGTCATTAGTGCATATTCTTACCCAGTCGAGATGTGAGCTCTGTTTATGCCTTTATGAGACAACCGTGTTGACCACTACGTGACTGACTTCACGTTAGCCATGACCGGATGGCTAAATAGGAACGCTCGACCACCTTCGCTTGTAAGTATTACACAGATTTCCTGATCGTCTCTGTAGGAAACACAGTTATTGCTTATTGTCTCCAATCAGTATCCGTGTGATTAGGACTTGTGAGTCGGGCAGAAATATACATTATTGTTGAGCTCAAACAAGGACGCAACTCGAGTCTGGTGCTTCTGTCCGAAAAGCGACTGTCTTAGATCATCATCATCATCATCATAGACAGCAATACATCAGTGGTTAACACTAGTGCTTAACTTGGCGGCCGCAGCGGCTGTTGGACGGACTGACAAGGCGAACCCAGAGGGCACGGATTCGATGGTTCAGGATGTTGCGTTGCGGAGTTGTTTGTTGATTATTACGGAATTGAGTGAGTATTATCTGGGGCGTCTTAGAAGTCTGTCTGATTGTGAAAACTGCGGTTAACTGTGAGTGCTGTTAGCTCAAAATCAACCAAATCCCCGATGACCCGTCGGTGTTCCCTTTGTCTAAATGCTAGTCACACACTTCCACGACCGACGAGACTGCCCGATATGAATTCATATTGTAATTGGTGTCTTCCGGTTATTTTGTGCCATAACTCTTTCGGAAGCATCTAATTTTTCCCCGATGGTTTTAAAAGAAGTGTTCCAAATCTGAAAACGGAACACATCCCTCGGATTTCAGTAAGCAGTCGTTATTGGAATGTTGTGTTTCATTTTTTCTTTTGTTTCTGCCCTTATATCTCTCATGCGACCTGATTTCCAATTCTTTCCTCACGTTGCTTACCAGCTAGTGGTATGATCACAACAATCTGTAACTATTCAGTATCATTGCATTCTTGTACATCATCGTGTATACCGAATCAAATTTACCGCATGTGTAATAAGTGACTTTCTTTTTCTCTGTTTGATCATTCTCTGTCAGGTACTTTGCGTTCCTCACAATCTCCCTCTTCACAGACAGATGGTGCCGTACTCGACAGCGTAATCGCTACCAACATTCGCAACACTGGTCATCTACCCACCTCTCCGCTTGTGTCTGCTGTCGGAGAGCGCCAACTGTTCCTGCGAGTGACATATCGTCTCGTTAGGCTCGCACCTCATCTGTTCCCGTCTAGCCTTATCCAGGCTGTGGCCGCACCTTGTCTTCGCGCCGCACGGTTCCAAGCGTCCGGGGGTGGCACGGCTGAATCAAAAGCCAACAAACGTGATCCGAAACCAACGGTAAATTTTGCATTTCGTTTTCAACAACCGGGTTTGGCGGCCGCAGCGGCTGTTGGACGGACTGACAAGGCGAACCCAGAGGGCACGGATTCGATGGTTCAGGATGTTGCGTTGCGGAGTTGTTTGTTGATTATTACGGAATTGAGTGAGTATTATCTGGGGCGTAACTATAGTCCCATACCTGTCTATTAATGTCGACTTACTTGCCGCTTTTGTGGAATTTGGTCCAGGAAATGTGCTGTTTTCAACTCAAGATGCTCAGCGGCTTTTCAAAGGTGCAATTATAAGCGGTAAGGTCGCAGTCATCAAGTTAGCTTAGTAAACTGTCATGCCCAGTTCTGTCGTGCTGATTCATTATTGATCAACGACCAACCGACCTCGCATTGGGCACGATCGAACTGTCGTGCACAAACATCCAACCATGTTCGTGTCTACATAATGTGAGGCCAGTGGTACGGTGATCAACACGGTCGCCCTACGAAAACCTGGCCGGGATTCTAAATCCGTTCATGACAATGGTCTGCTAACTGATGAGCTGCAACAATAAGGAAACTCGAGTCCTTGGATTCGTTCCGAAAGTGGATGGCGGAAATGTCAGTGGGACTCCAAAAGTCGTGTTTGGTTATGTGTGGTATTCAAACTACTGGTGACGTTTGTTTCTTGATACGAAGGCCCAAACTCTATGAACCAGCTCAAATCCACTTTATCTTGGAAGCATACTCAAGCAAGTCAAATTAGCTTGAGTGAATTTAAACCTTAAAGTGTTCTCTACAACCAATTGATACAATCTAACCTGCAAACATGGGTACAAAGGTAAACTTCGCTGCTATGGTGGATTTCTGTACTTTCGCAAACGACACTGCTTTTTTCATCCTGTTTACCTGGTTGTGTGGACGTTGTTGGGTTTCACGGCTGCCCAAAGATACGTGCCTCCGATCCTGTCATAGAATGACCGTAGAATACACGCCAGTTTCTGGTGAACACAAGCATCGAACTAAGCAAGCTTCACTACCCAATCTAAGGACCTCAGACTAATGTAAGATTTGGCGCCTGAACTTTGTGAATCAGCTAAGTATCGTCTCTTCAGTAACCGCGTCAGTCATATGTGCGCACTCTGCGACCTTCGTAAACACCAACATCCGTAAGACAAGTCAACGCCTTCTGTCTTTTCAGATATCGGGAGTAGCCTTTGATTAGACTCTTCCTGATCTCAAGAAAGCTTGACCTAAGAAGTTCTCACCACACATGTTACAGACTGCATGAAGCTTCACAACCAGTGATCGTTAACATCATTTTGCATATATGGCTTGTCTCCACACCCGCTGCCAGTCTCGCGTCGCTACTCTCCTTGTTAGCAAAACAAGCGTTTCTACTTGTCTCCTTTTAGTTGCGGTCTTCCTGACACCCATTTCAGTACCTGACTCTTTTTTCCTTATTTTTATCATACTGCTCGTCAGCAGCAATGAGTAGTATGCGACGTTTCCCGCCGTTCCGAGGCCCTCGATTTTTGCTACCTGTCATCAGATTTTATCCGAATGGCGCAATATTGACTTCAGTTGTGATCCACTCTTCGGGCGTATCGTAGCACTGACATTTCATTGCCGCTCACTCGCTTGTCGTTCCACTCGACCGCACTGTAAAACTGTCCATCAAACAAAGACGAATGTCGACATGATTAAATCAGTCTGCTCTGAGATCTCGGGCGTGACCGGATTCATGTAGATCATCGCTGACCTTGGGGATCTTTAATAGGATGAGATAGTGCTTCACAATCCCCTATCTCCAATTGACCAGATTAGAGAATTTGAAACTTATGGTATAGGATTATTTTCAGACGGTAGACTATGAGATTTAACTTCTGCTTACGAAGATCTTTGTTGGGTCAGAAGGAGTCGAGCTTGTTCTGAACAGATTATTTACTTCACTTCATTACTTTATTGTTATAATTGAATCCTGTAAGCCGCAAATGTTGTTGCAGTTCGAGTGGGACTCTGCGTCTCCTGTCACTCTTGTTTATGAGTCGTACCCTAAAGTCGCATCGGTGCCAGTGAAGTGTCTGATGGATTCACAAGGCGAGAATGTGGTTGAGAAACGTACGCCATCAGCATGATGGTGTCAGTTTCTTGTGAGAGGACAGGCGCTTAAGGTAACAGTACGAGCGATCTTGTTATTTGTGCACAAGATGTTTACGGAGTTTATGCTGTCGACCATTAGTGTCTCCGGTGCATTAGTGGAGTAGTGGAAAGCGCTTAAAGAATCCCGAAGGTCGCTGATATATCTTCGACCACCCATTTTAGTACTCACAAACTGTTGTCTTCGATGTGTTTTACGGACGCCAACTCATCACCTATCACGTGTGCCTTGTTTGTGGGTGGTGATATAGACCGGAAGCATCAGCCTAATGAACAGTATGCGAATGTTCTACAGTGATGCGTTCCCTACTTCCTAGCTGCGTTCCGAAAGACTATGAAACTTTTGAGTGTGAGCACTCCGGTAATGACGAAAAACGAATCTTAACGGTGCTGTCGCCGTACATCCCTGTGCCCAGTGTGATTTTCCTCATCTGCGTCTTCCTCCATCTCATTTCACTGTTCACATTCGTCTAACTGCTTGTGTTGTATTTACATATGTATATTATATATGTATATCTGTGTCGAAGCAAATCGGTGCGTCTTCTGACCATGTCTACCTCACAATAGCCATGATGTGAACAGTTCAGCTGATTTCCTGAGACAGGTTGAGGTCCTGGAGTTGCAATAAGACTCACGGACTTCCTTAAGTGTTACATTACTTTTCACTAACATACCGAAGAAGGTTGCGACGAAAAGTTCAAAGCTCCTGATACGTGAGGAAGATAATCTCCTCAATATGACGAATCTTTCTCCAGGGAAATTGCTTCATTTTACTGGGGTTCTGCGTGGGAACGTATCTACAATGTGACGTAAAAGTCTACCTGCAGACGAGAGGTACACCATTGGACTAACCTTATTTGGATTGCTGCTAGATGTCGTAATGGAGCACTTTGAATCTAAAGCCATTTAGACACTCAAACCTATGTGGATGACACATTTGTTGTTCTACCTCAAACTCAGCTTGACCGGCTCCACAGTTGCCTAGGTATCATAGACAGAATAACCTTTACACGTAAGAAAAAAATGAAATTCACGTCCATCGATGTGTCGATTACAAGAAGACCTAGTGAGAAATTGAAACCACTGTCTATCTTAAACCGTCAACAACTGACGTTCGTCAGCAACCGTCCAGCCTACCACCTTTAAATCTGTGTGCAAACATTGTTCCAGCATGTGGACATGCACTACAGTTTATCCGAACTCAGAAAGCAAGAATGAGAACACCTACTCAGGATGTTCATTTCCAATGGGTACCCCAGTAGTTTCTTGAAGGCACTTATCACAGGGTCCAGAAGAACTGAACATGCAGAACAAAACGTGGATAACAGCCATATCTATTCGCGTCATCTCCGAAGTAACACAGTGGATGTTCCGTTCACTAGACATCCAAATGCCACACAATCCGAACTCAACGCTCTGCTTAGTTTCAGTGAACGCCAAGCATTGTGTAGGACCACATGAAAAATTCGATAGTGTCTACGCGATTCTATGTCTCCGCTGTGACCTACAATGTGTGTGCGACTGGCAGACAGTTACGCGCACGGGTGCACAGACACAAATTAGCGATGCGACGTGCCGACCATAGATCCCGACCATCGCACCACTACTCAACACACAGGTCACGAGGTCAACACGCATGATACGAAAGTGGTTGTGTGGGTAAAAGTGAAAGGGGAATGGCTTGTACTGGGAGCTCTGTACTCGGAATTCACTCGATGGGCACGTGGTTATGGTCAGTCACTACTTCAGCAACGTTGACACTGAAACGGAAGACGAGCGAAGACAGATCGTCAGGTGAACACGGTGAGTGGCACAAACAATCCCCTCCCGGTACTCGTTTATTTGTTTGATAACGAACCCTCAAGTACATTTGAAACGTTACGGATAATATTTCAGCACTCATTGTGTGCCTCTTCCAATCATTTTGAACGTGTATGTGTATATACAACGTTAATCACCAAAGGAAGTGGCAAACTTGACGCAATATATGGGAGAGACTAAAAAAACATTCTGTACAATAAAGAGGAAGAAAGATGTAGAGGGAGGGAACAAATTACACCGATGCACATGGAGATTCGAAACACGAGCGCCGTTAACTTCTGTTTTCCTCTACATCAGATAACAACTTTAACCAAATGTGTACATCCTCGTTCAGACTACAGCCGGGAAACCGGAAACGACCCTCTGAATTAAACTTCAGTATGAGTGCCCTCACATCCCGATCGTTCGAAAACTCGCACCTCCGGCCTGACAATCCACCACACACTGATAGACATGCACGAGAAAAAAGCAAACCTTGTTTTTAGCTACGCATTTTCATGGACCGGTTACATGCGTATTCGTTCACATGTTCAATCCAGTGTTCCGCATTCTAATTGCGTCTGTTCACACACATGCGACCACTATTGATCAGAGCTTCCTTTGTCAAAGCATGCTGCACAGTTGTTCGTGCTACCCGGGCTGCAATTAATCTGGTAATGTTTTAACGAATGAAACGATCAGGTCAGACGTTTATCCTTGATTCGACCAGGTGGTAACTTCCAAAATGAAAAGAAAGAACGATTGTTGCAAGTTGTTCTGATGACGATAAATTTATGCAGTAGCCATTATTAAGCTGTTAAATGACAGTGCTATTCACCGGTTAGTTATTCGATAGATCTTTGACCACGAATTTTTGTTTCAGCTTCGGACTACCATCCTTATGATATAAGAGCTTTCGGCTAACAACATCTAAACATATTTGGGTGTAAAATGAGTAAACACGAAATTTAATCCAATTACCTTCAACTATTAATCTATTGATGTGGGAATTCCTTGCCAGTCAGGTGCAAACGGAACGTGAAAACTGTTGTGTGCCTTTCTTTCAGTCGGAACCGCAAGCATACACAGACAGATAACTTTTGTAAACGCCTCTAGAAATTGACTATCAAATGTGTTATGACTCTCTCTCTCTCTCTCCCTCTTTCGATGGATATGGCGAGACTAGTGGGGCATTCTGACACACACAATTTGCATTCTAAACGTGCCATTAGCAACCTGAGCAAGTGACGCCAGCAGTTCGCCTTCCGTTGGCTGGCATTTATGAGCTAGGATAAGCATTTCATCTGACTACCTTTCGGTGTAAGTCCAAGAGCCCACGCAATGGAAAATCTTGATTCGCTTTACCGGATTGTACACAGCAAAAATCACGTGAACATTTGTTGTGGCACAGGTAGGTCGCAACGAAGGCAAGTTACGGCTACCCGTTTTTGTTTATTCGTTGGCATAATAGACCACAGAGCCAATGAACCTCAGACTAGCCAATCGATTGTACGACGGAACTTCAGTAAAAATAATGTATACCAGCTGTATATTGGTTCAGTTTGTCTGCTACGTTTAAATAACAAAACTGCGTAGAAATGCTGGAAATCGATTGCGTCAGCTTTGGGTGCGAAAAATAGTAGGATTCAACTTATGTAGAAAATTTGAAACAGACATTTCCCGATGAGAAGTTGAACAGCTCAGACAAAAGACTGAAGTGACACGATTTGTGCTCGAACAGATTCCGCTGCATCTCTACTAATGTTTACTGTAGACCAGTTAGAGTGCACAAAATTTTCAAGTAAAAAAACAGTCACAGAATTCAAACTTCAAAACCAGTTCGTTTGCAACCAAGGCAACATCAATGTCACCAACACTTCTGATTGTACGCACAAAATGGGGTGACGGTATCCAATTGCAATCGCCTCGGCATATCGTAGGAAACGTTTGTTTCGAGTCGTCAACAGAAAACGAAATGACGTTGGTGAATCAACCACATGCTGTGTCGTCAGACGATGCTTGGGGTTTGATGGTGCTAGCTCTTTCCGTGTGTTTGCTGTCAAGTTGCTCGGTTGCGTGCCCGCTTGCTGAACCCATTTCGGTAAGTGTTCGGCGGCCCTGGTTCCAAGTTGGCGCTAAGTATTGCTAACGTAGGATGCTCTGCATCCACGTTTGTGTTCATAGAACACGTTTGATTTAGTAAACCGAGGATTCGGTTGCACAACCAGGGGCGTGGGGATCGTTCTGTATACGATCACTGGCTTCGCGGCAAAGATCGTGCGGAAAACAGCTGACCTCAAGCGTCGCTGAACCATTTGATATACGTGAACGGTAGTTGTAAAACTGACCTCTTTCTGGGGACTGTGGGTTGATAATTATTTTGTGTAGTGTTCATGCTGAATTTTCTTATAAATCCCCTAGGATAACCGTTGTTCATTAAAGTCTGTTCTATTTGACGGAGTTCATCATCTAAGTTGTTACTAGTACAAGGCCGTCTTGCCTGGTTAAATGGAGTGCGTAACAGTCTTCTTTTATACGCTAGTGAAACAAACCTGTCGAAGTGTAAGCACTGGTCGGTTCACGTATTCTTTTGATATATAGCACGCTGGACTGATCCATCCATTTTCTGAATTACATTAATACCCAGAAACCGCAGTCAGCCGTTGATCTCATTTTCTGAATTGTAACGAATGTTTGGATGCCAGCAGTTCATTTGGTCTGTTAACTCTGTTGTCTGCATCTGATCAGTTGTGACTACAAGTGTGACATCAAAGTATCCTCCATAGAGGACCAAACTTTCCAATTAGCTTTTCCAATTTGTCCCAAAGATGTCGCCTAAAACTGGATTGTCCATCCCAACTGTCGCGATCTGAAGATAAGTTCGAAAGTTGAGGCTTACGTTAGATGTGAGCAGTAATTCACTTTTTGGGATTGCAGTGTTCATCTGATTTGAAGATATATAGGATAGTGAAAAACCGTTGGTTTCTTCCAACGCCACAGTTGTGAACAACGATTCTATGTCCAGTGAAGCCATATTTTTGTCAGGCATGTTGAAATTTTCTAACAGATTTAAGCTATCTTTCAGGCTTTTACACAGAGTCTCGTACCAGTTTCAGTAATTTCGCCACCCATTTGGCCAATTTATGCTGTGAAGAGTTGGACATTGCCAATATTGGTTCTAACGGAATTCCAGACTATTACACTTTGGGGAGCTCGTATATCTGAGGAATCTGACTTTCACACGGTTTCAGGTTTTTGAAGGTGATGATGTCTATAGGATTACTTTCAAGTAGAAACTGCAATTCCTTGCCAACCCGTCTTTATAATTCTGCTGACTTATCAGTTCTATCGTTCCTTGCAGATCGTGAGCGATCACCGCGTACTAAATCCATTTTGTCAGTGTAGTTCACACGGTCCACTACAATTGCCCCAGGGCACTTGTCAAGATGAAGAATGATCAGATTTTCATTCTCACGTAAGAGTTTAAGAGCATCGATATACTCCCTTGTTAGGAGACGTCTCTGACGACTAGGAATGATTCTAAACTGGTGCTCATTATCGACAAGTTTTGCTTTAAACCAATTCTTATATACTGAAATTTACTGAAGATCACATACCTGTTCGTAGAAGTTCTCAAAATGTGCCTACGTCCCTAAGGCATTCAGTTTGGTAAGGAGAATGCAAAATGTTAAGCCAAGAAGCAATACCTCAAGCTACAACTTGTCCAATTCTAATGACGATAAATTCCCTACATATTTATTTAGGTCTTTAGGAAATTGTTCCTCGGTTAGGTCGCGATTCAAGGAGCCTTCGAGCTTACTTACGGTAGACAGCCTAATTCTTCTTACGACGTGGCAACAAGATTGTCAAACTTTAGTCGAAATGTCGAAGACAACCCATCAAGCAGGGATTGCCTGTTCAAGTACATCGTGTGGCTTTAATCCAAACGTTGTGTTGTTTCTTCCAGGTGGATTTTTGTTCGGCGACGCAGATTTGTCTTCGGCCCAATCTTTCTGCACGTAACTGCTTAGAGTAGGATATCAGGAACAAATTGAGACGAATACAGCTGTGTAAAAGCTACCTGCGTTCGCACAGTTAGGAAATTCTGCATCTCAACTTAACAAGACCATCGAGATCTCAGATCGTAGTGTTCGACAGGCGTCGGCGTATAGATTTGAAACAACCATTTCCCATCACAGCAAAATCTTCTCGAGCACCAACCATGTCACGTCAGCTCTCTGTTTTCTCTACTTAAATTACGTAGGGAAAGACAACCGGAATGGGACATGGGGCTTATGAGAACACTTTGAAAGGGTGTAATATGTGTGTATCAATTTTACGGTCTGTTGGGCCGTCATAGTTCACTTACTGTCTGCTGGGGTGTAAAAACTGTGGCGGCGCATGACGGACACCAACGGACTGTTCTTCAACACAGAATTTGGAATGCCAGGATCGTTTGTCTCATATCCAGGTCAGCGAAATTGGGGGTAGGTTTGCTCAAGTTTACTCACAAGTGATTTGTTTGCTAAGGCTTGAGACATTTGGTCAAACTATGGAAAATCAACGTTAACAAGGCATATGACGTGTGTAGTTGAACTCTGTCCGCAACTAAACGATCACCTTTGCTAAGTGAACGGGTAAGCGATGATGTGACCAGGCTTAGGACTGTTGAAAAGTACGGAGTCCAAATGGGTGTGATGGTCATAGCAACAGTAAAGTGAACTAGCATATCAAATAAACTGAGACTGCTGCGATGACCAATCCTGACTTATCAGAACGCGGAACAAACGTTGTGCTATTACCGGGTGAAGGGACCACCGTTTTGGCCTCAGAACCACAGTGCGCGCCGAACTTACGGGCTGGTGTTTGTACGTCTGTCTATTTGCGTTTGTTTGCTGCCAACTCCGGCTTTGGTCATCAGCCTACCTTGCCGTTTCTGTGGTAGTGTGCACCGGTTCCTACCGTTCGGTCACGCGGTCGCTTAGAGAAGACATTAAATCAGTTTGCTGACTCATGGTGTTACTTTCAGTGAGTATACACGTGACCATTGTTCGTGCTCAGCCTAATCACCGCAGCACGCGAGCCACTTCGATGCTCCTTTGACGTACGGGGGCACTCCCTCTAAATTTAGTGTTCTATCCATGTATTGCGTTTACTACCGTTTGGGTTCATGCACACTCTACAGAGTTGACTTTTAAATCAGTTATGTCTAGTCTGTGAGTTGTAGTTTTTACATTTCTGTATCCACCGCCTTAATAAGGACGAAGCTCGAGTCTAGTGTTTCCTCTCGAAATAAGCTAGCCGAAAATCTTATCTGCATGCGAGGGCTGTGATCAAGTGTGGGTGTGTGGAACGGTCGTCCGGTTCATGCACATTATTAGAACTGTCTAAAACGAGTTGTGTCCTTTCTGTTCACGCATCTGTGAAGATCAATTATGCATAGGTGTTCTGGTGCTTGTTTTGAATGGAGATGGTTTCAACCGAAACGTACAGCTGACTGCGAATACTCGTATAATAGACACATTTTCCGGACGTTTTTGTACAGTTCTTCAAGCGGCCAATCCGCGTGCAGACTGTATTTAGTGCTCACAATACAGATATATCAGTTGACCTCATTATACCACCCGATAAACTTTCGTTTCACCTTTGATCAGAAGGACTGCTTAAATAGGCTACATTTTTTCAGAACTATGACAATTACTTATTAGCTGTTTCAAACCACTACATCAGTCGCTGTTGTATCTGTATTCGGGCTCCATCAGCAACGGGCCTTACGGTAGTGAGAACAAGAGATTCACTAGCAGTACACTGAACTGTCGCATTCATGTGTTGGTGTCAATTTAAAGTGCGTGGACGAGTCTGCCGTTGGTCATTGGAGCCGCGACCAATCAGAACGCAGCTCAAGCACGAGTGTGAGGCACACAGGCGCCCTCGACTCGAACACAACAGTCGCAAACTACCCCCTTCTTACACAGTAATCCATTTGGGCGCTCTATAGATAACGGCTTATATCTCGTTTTATCAGTTTATCTCTGAGATGGTCGAAAGATGGCGACTGGGATCTCATTAAATTGTGCAATTATCTGAAGCAGTCAACCATAGAAATAGAGTGACGCTTTTGGTTCTAGTCGCCCAGTCGAGTTTCATTTTGGTCTCGAACGACGAACACTACTTTTAGCTAACGCATGCTGGCAAACGTTTCGATCAAACCGATGAATATTGCGCATCCATGCGGTTTACAACCCAGTCATCCGCTCGCAAGTTGTTTCTTTTAGATAGGTCACGGAGTTCCCAGTTGTATTCTGATGTTATTAACACATTCGAGCTTGTAAAAACACTCAGTTCTACCATTTCGCTCCAGTGTAGTGTAGAAAGAACAAATTTATCGCGACTGATATGTTGCACATAGTTTTACTTAATTTATGCAGAACAATCTAGGCGGTCAGACGTCATAAGCCTAATTTCCATGGTAAGTGGGTCTTTCGGACACCAATTAATTAATTGGTATTTTCAAGGATAGTGATGAGAATGATTAACCTTATGTAGTAACCATATTGAAGATGGACTATATATGGCATCTGTGTGCTATGAGTTGCGATAAATTTGTTCTTTCTACACATAACATTTTTGGCGACGTTTGTTGGTTTATTATTATGGACCCATCCAAGTTAGAATTGTTACTGGAACAGCAGCTTAAGCTGATCGAGGTGCTTACGAAGTCCAAGGAAACCTCCGCACAACCTACAGCTATGAACGCACGGTCGATTGATGCCTTGTGCAACAGTATATCGGAATTCCATTACGATCCTGATTCAAATGTTACATTTGACACTTGGTTCAGGCGTTATGAGGATTTATTTACAATTGATTTCGCTGGCCACGACGATGGATGGAAAGTCAGACAGCTACTTCGTAATCTCGGTGAAGCTGAATTAGAGAAGTATTGCAACAGTATTTTGCCTGACAAACCTCGAGACCGCAATTTCGAGGATACTATCCAGGCGCTTAGTCATCTGTTCGGTGATCAATCTTCTTTGTTCAGTATTCGTTACTGATGTCTCAAGCTGGCAATGAACGATTCCGATGATTTCCTGACGCATGTTGGACCGGTAAATCGTGAATGTGAACGCTTCAAACTGAAGTCCCTGACGGACGATCAATTCAAGTCGCGGATGCTGATATGCAGTCTCCAATCTCGAAGATTGGCTGATATACGCACCCGGTTGCTGAACTGTTTGGAACAGGAACCCAATCTCAACTTGAACGACATGGCTGCAGAGTACCAACGACTGGTAAACTTGAAGCATGACACCACTCTGGTTTAGTCTGGAGGCCAAGGTGGTACCGAGGTTCATGCGGTTCAACATCCTTCAACTATCAAATTGCGCAACCCCAGTCCGTCACATAATACATCACCTGGCCCGAAAACAGGGAAGAAGCTTCCGGCAGCATGTTGGCACTGTGGGGCCTGGCACCTCGTCAGGTTCTGCCCATTCAAACAAAACATATGTCGGCAATGCAATTCAGTCGGCCATAAAGAAGGATATTGTCATTCAGGTCAGCAACGTACATTTGCTGGTTCAACATCCAGATCGAAGTCGCGATCTAAGTCACGATCCACAACAGTCGGCAACAAAAAGATCTTGATGACAGTCTTTCAAGTCAACGCCCCAAGCCGACGTAAGTTCATAACCCTTCATATCAATGGTCGGCCAGTCAGGTTACAGTTAAACACTGCATCCGACATAACGATCATTTCGGAGAAACTCTGGCATACGCTCGGGCAACCTTTGGTACAAGAGGCCAAACAGATCGCCATCAGGGCATGTGGTGGTCACATTCCACTCACGGGTCAGATGCATTGCTGCGTTCTATTCCGCGGTAAAACGTTTCACGGATCCTGCTTCGTGACAACATCAGAACTCAACCTACTTGGCCTCGACTGGTTTGATCGACTTGGTTTGGCGGACACTCCCATCAACACAATCTGTAATCACGTGAGTCACGCTTTGTCCAATCAACAAGGAGCCAAAAACCCCTCTCGCTTGGCAGCGGTGCCCTGGTAGCAACCCGACAAACCCTGGTCACGGCTACACATCGATTACGCTAGTCCCATCAACGGAGTACATTATCTGGTTCTCGTGGATGCCTACTCCAAATGGCCGGAGATCGCCGCTGTATCTCCCCCGACCACATCGAAAACCTTGCAGTTGTTGGAGAGAATATTTTGCTAACATGCACTCCCAGAGACCATCGTATCGGACAATGGCACACAGTTCACGTCACCCGAGTTCCAGAATTTTTGCACGCTTAATGCCATTTGTCATATACGTTCTCCACCCTACCATCCCCAGTCCAGCGGGCAGGTTAAACGCATCGTAAATACTTTCAAGCGAGCGCTTCTCAAGTCACGGGGAGAGGGAACGTCGGAAGAGATCCTACAGAACCACTCCCAACTGTGCCACACCAAATCAGCTGTTTCCCACAGAAGCACTCGTGGGCCGAAAACTTCGGACAATGCACCAGGCCATGCTGCCGAGAACCAAGGCTTATCAAGAGACGCCACCGGCGAAGCATGGATCTTTATTCGAAGTGGGATCAGCCGTGTACGCCAGAGATTACGACGCGAATGATAAAACATGGAAACCTGGCCGCATCGTGAGCAAAAACGGAAGCGTCATGTTTGATGTGGTTTCTGTTGGGAACGAGACTTGGTCGCGACACAAAAACTATTACGATCGAGGAGTACCTCCGAAGAATGCAGCAATGAAAGAGAGATCCTGCTCGACATACTTTTGGATACGTTCAACGTTCCAGTTACAGCACCGAGTTCGGAGAGTGCAGCACATGCAGCGACTCAACAGCAGAACATTGTTGACAGATCCCCCACACCCAGACGACGGTTCGGCCGCAAGAGAAAACCTACTGTGCGCTTCCAGTTGAATCCCAAGAACCCCCGATCCTAATACTCTAAATAGGGGAGGTGTTGGGGTTATCACATACCCCAAAAAAACTGTCCACTAATTGGAGTGAGCATCTACCGTTTTTTCTTGTAAAGCCGAATTCCTTTGATGTACCAACAATTTTTCTACCTCTGATGCCGACTCACATACTGGACGCTAGTTAGCTTGTTTCTTTTTTCCCCCGATCGCTTGACTAGCTATAAAACGTAAGAGCTACATTTTGTACTTTGACTTCGGCTTTTCGGCACTTTGACTTCGGCTTCGTCACTCGGAATTTCGGGCTGAGACAACAAACGCCGTTTTCGGGAGACCAGTGTTTTCCCTTCATAGTCGGCTTTGGGGGAATCGGCTCTTCGGTGTAAAACAGTGCGTACCATATCACTGCGTCGTAGGAATCGTTGCAGCTTAATTGCTTCCACTCTGTCGCTCCGCGACATAACAGCTTAGTCGCTCGTCTGGTGTCATCAACGTCCGGTTTGTTTGAGTAGTGAATGTATCATCACGGATGCAATTGGGCAAGCAAACCGATAACAAATAAGTAATACCTGAATACGAATGTCTGGTGGTTTTTGTGATTAATTTAAATATTAATATGCTTGCCCACACCTAATGGTTTATGTAAGCAAACGTGTATAGAAGAAGTAGATTGTCTTTCCATTTCCTCACGATTCTGACCCGAGTACTAATTGTTATTACCCCGTATTGTTCGAACGTACCAAAATAGGTGGCGATCAGCAATAGGGCAAGGTGGAGACGTCACTCTTAATCTGAGTTAACGAGAAACAGTACAGATGGGAACACATTCCGACGGAATGCGCACATTTTCAAAGACCAAAACAGGTTTGTGTGAATGACATCGACGTAAAATTTTCCGGCATTTGTTTATCTATTTTCCAAGCACGCAATTTTTCAATTAGTACCGATGAAATATTCTCAGAAGTTTTTTTCGTAATCCAACACATGTGGGAGTCTTCGGGTTTTGCTCGCCACGCCCAGCTATGCGCGGATGAGTAATTGACGGCTGCCTTGCCGCCCTATGGTTCTGACTAGTGTGAATGTGTTTTGCTTAGTTTTCCACTGCTGTTTTTCGCAACGGACTTCGATCCGCATTTGTTTCGCGTAAACATTAAAAGTGGGGGTCAGAAGGTTACTTAAAGTCTACTATCTTCACAACCAACTTGGTTATTTTATCAAGGACTGAAAGTTCACTTGAATACAGTCCATCATAGAGTAAAACAATGGGATTCTCACTAAAGTTAACTTGATATAAGTTCAGTCGCATTTGCTGCGGCTAGTCAGGTTCACCTCCCACCGGGAATAATTATTCCGTCATTACATGGGTTCCCAAAAGCCTTGGATTTTCAGTGTATTAAGATACTTCGTAGTTCAATCCCTTTATCATCACTCAATGTTGCCGCAAATTTCCGCGAATTGGTTGCAGACGACGAATGCTTCTAAACAGGTAGTTCCCTTCATGATTTTGAACAGAAAAGTCGGAACACAGACAGTGGTAAATGTGTCTGTTATTAATGCATAAGTACGAATGAATGAAGCCAATTCTTTTAAATTGACTATTTTGCGATTGTCGTTGAAAGCATAAGTGAAAACTACTTGCAAAAGGGGTTGATGACAGTCGAGAACCCCCACTTAATCTTCAGGGCTGTGAACTCCGGTTGTGACAAAGGGAGTAAAAATAATTGCTCAGCACGTATGGTCACACACAGCAGTTGGAATCAAGACGTGCTGAAGCGCTTAAACACTCTAATCAGTTCTGCAGTCGCGCCCACAGAATAGCAGTACTTAGATAGAAGACACTCAAAGGATATTAGCCGCTGAGGAGGCAGTGTCAACACCACTAGCGCCATAGCAGAATGAGGCTTAGCGACGTATTTCATCAAACCAGACCCATTTACTGAAACATCTTGTGAAGTTCGGCTGTGAAAGGAAGGAAGTCGACGGTAGTGTGCGGCAATGCAACCTATCAAACGGACCCCGAAATTGAACCAGAAGATTATGAAAACGCCCGTGGGAAGATCTTATTACTGACACCCTACTCCCCGGTGTTGAATCCATCCGTGTGTGTGTGTGTGTGTGTGTGTGTGTGACCTGACCTTTTCTGCTACCTTGGCGTGGTGGTCAGGCTTGCGTGCTGTTTTGATCCGGAGGGCTGTGCTGACTAGGACTTCGGTCCTTGCGGGTTCAACCTTGTCAGATTGGCCGATGGGGAGCAGCCAGACAAAAA
>QNGE01007315.1:0-15013 GCA_008508345.1 Paragonimus westermani | reverse complement strand
ATCGCGTGATAAATACGGCAGAGATACGGGATGGATCGTTGGAGGACAGAATGACATATGATGGCTTTCGCTACACGACGGAACTGATACATGGTGTCTAGAGCGACTGGAGTATCATCAGAAGAGTATGGTGTGCAAATGAGTGTTTCCGTTTCTTGTCGTGCTCAGACGCCTAAGTAGTGTGTTGGTTTCTCCGATAAAGCAACCCTTGTGTCATCCGCCTTTTGGATCCACAACACTAGAACATCGGTCTTTGCAGATTCAACCATGTCAGATCGGTCGAAGAAAAGCAGCCTGGCAAAAGCATCATGTGATCGTTGTGGATGGTGCCGGTCGGTTGTACTTTGATTCTGTTTGATCTTTCCTTTGCCTGGACTAATGTTGTGTCTGTGACTCAGTTAGTTCCACAATAGTATGTCTCAGGTATGTCTTATATGAACATGGTGAATTTCGCAATGTGGCTGTCGAACCTGAAGGAAGCCATTACAATTTGAGTATTGTTGATGGTCGGTGTTATTGCGTTTGCTTTTGACACCCCCTGTCTCCCGGTACACGCTTGTAAGTCAAAGACTTTGGTTTAGGGTCCTAATCGGCCTTCACTCCGGTCGTTCCGCGTTATAACATCTCTCCACATGACCCCTCCAGCATGAGTCCTAGAGCAAACAATGCTCAGTCTAGTGTCAGCAGCACGAAGACCATCCTGAGACGCTCCTGGGGTCAAAAGAGACTTTCCGTTGGGACATGGAATGTGCACACGTTGCCAGATCGGTGGATTGTCACAGGACGACCAGAATACCAAACCACACCCATCGCGATGAAACTGAGCCACCGTGGTATCGATTTCTTAACCGTGTTTGCGACAAGGTTCGAAGGCACTGGGTACACATTTTACTGGATGAGTTACCTGGCAGACGATACTCAAGAGCATGATGTCTGTTTCACAGTGGACGATTGTATCCATGCTTTGATGTTAGGCGAACCGTACGGCATCAACCCTCGAATTCTACCTATACGTCTGCGGCTCGCTAGAGAGTAAGTGTGTCACATTCCTGAGTGTTTATCGTCCAACTATATCACACTGCTGACGCAAATGACCAATTATGTAATCAGCTGTTCAACATAAGCTGGTCAACATCGGTGAGTGATCGACCGCTTGTTCTAAGTGACTTGAACGCCACTCGGTGACCAGGCCAGGAGTCCTTGAATCCTACGGCATTGGTTCAGTTAATGAGAGCGGTGATCGTATGCTCCACGTGTGTGCTATTCAGGAGTTAGCCGTCAAAATACCGATTCCGACTGGATACAAACGACATTACGACGTGGACTCATCCACAGAGTGGTCATTACCGTTTGTTTGATTACGTGGTTGTGTGGCCGCGAGATACTCGTGAAGTGTGCATAACGCGAGTGATGCACAGAGCTGAAAGTAGCACAGATCATGGGATGGTCAGAACCAACGTGTTTATCCACGTATGTAAGCCTGTGTATTCTAGATCTTCCGAACAACGACAGAAAACGAACTTCAGACGATTGGGGAACGCCGAGACAAGGGCCAATTTTCAAAGTGCAGCTGCCGCTCGTCTGCAAGACGTTCTTGCATCCACAAACCATGAAGCTGTATGGCAACAACTCAAAGAATAGACCACTGCAGTAGACACCAAACGCTAGAAAAGCCGGGGCTCGTTCTAAGACAATAATGCCGCTACATCTAACTGAAATCCTTATTTGTTTTCGGTTCAGATTTCCCAGGAGTGCAGATAGCGACTAGACAACCGTACACTGCAAAGGCTGCAGATGAGGATGAACTGCCATGTGAAAACCAGGGGAATGGCAGACCGACTTTGGAACTTGTTTTACCACCAGCTCGTTGGTTTCACATAGGGGTAGGGAATAATACCACCGAGTTCAAGGATGCTCTTATCGTTCCTTTGTTTAAAGTAAGCATGGCAAACAATGCGCCGAGATTTATCGGGTAGTCCGTTGAGCTGTACCTGCAATGTGCTCGTGTGAATCTTGCTGAACTGGCTGAATGCGCACCTAGTGGAGAGCAATGATTCCGAAGAGCATTATGGATTACGGGTGAATCACATTACGAGCAACCTCGTGTTTCATACCTGACAAATCCACCAGAAGTGCTGGGAATGTAGCCAGCACATATGTGCTCTCTTCGTGGAGGGTAATGTTAAGGTAGAGTACCGAACAGATGGGCACCTGCTCAATATCTGACGTGTCGGTACTCCAACCCGGTTACACACCTCAACGATGCTCATGCTTCGATTGGCAGGTGAGAGTGCGCTATGCGCACAAAGAGAAGAAGAACTGCAACTCGCGTGCTTCCGAACACTGAGGTACTATGGCGAACGGAAGTGGACGGAATGCAAGCAATGATACTGCTCACTCAGGTTTGTTGTTTACGTCAGACTGAGAGTTTACCTGGCATTCTGGAGAAGTATGATCCAGGCTGATGCCCACAAGTCCAGTGGACAAACAATGCGCGGTCGAGAATGGGACCGCGCAGTATGGAAGGGAATTATCAGTGCTATAGTTCGTGGTGACATGACTATATGGAGTTGTTATGTGTGTGTGTGTGTGTGTGTGTGTGTGTGAATGCGCTGGCCGTCTGAAACTATTATATCGTCGACGTACTCACAGTACACCGTCGGCCAAGAGATAACCACTAAGTCGTGTCAATTACATCTGCTTTCCTTTGGTATCGACCAACGACCACCGTCCTGTGACAAGTCACCTGCTACCCTTCTCAGAAACTTAGGTAACTCTGACCGTCTGCCACTCCTTTCATTCGGCTATTTTGGTGTACTGTATAGGGAATGTTCTTTCAGGTTTCTTCCTGTCTAACCTTACATTTCGTGTTTTCTCCTTATCCTTTGTAGAGTGCACTAACAAGTAGTTCTATATTGAACTACTTCTTGCATTATATTTCCAATGTTTCTCTTCCTAGTTCAAATCTTTAAGTTGGATTCTGTGCCTGATAATTTTCCGAGAAACAAAGGTTTTACTTTCGTGCTAGCGAATCAGTTGGCTACCCGACGTTGGCTGGATTGAAGCAAATACTTCACTCACACACCTAGTCTAATTCCTTCGGAGTAGGTGTTGTGTGAGTGGAACTCGCAGGCTACTGGTGGTGATGGTTGGGCGCAGGCGTCCCTTGACCTCGGTCGCTGTGACAGGCTAATCCGAAACAGATAGTACCGAAACATTTATGCACTTCTGTAAGGTAGACAGTGATGGACAGCGAATTTGAAAACCAGGTGGATTTTGCAGCGTAATAGGAGTGTCAAGTTAACTATGTCAAGGGTCAGTCTATCGGTCTTGCTGTTTTTAATCAGTAAAGAAGATGAATACCGGACTGTCTGAACCCTGAGAAACCGGACTAAAACGTGATTAGTCTGTGTTATTCAGGGTTGCTATTTTGATTGCTTATTCTTTGCGACCTTTAGAAACTGACACTGAGCTGGCAGTCGGCGTTAACACGGGGTCTACGCTGTAGCCTGCTATGCTAATGCCATTAAAGTGTGTTTAGCTCAGTTTCAACTTTTTGAGATGATCATATTCGTGCATGACAGGTTAAACCCGTAGATTTTTGCGTGATCGGCTACCGTAGGTATGCTGTTCATCACTAGCAGTTTTCTAATACTTCTAGAAAATCTGCGAATATGAATGTGGTCCTTCATCCACTCACTCCCACAGACGCATTAGTCACCGAGTTGCACACTCAGCACTGAGCACAGTCTGGGTTTGTCGATTGGTATTATCAAGACACTTACTGTCTTCTATCGAGAAGGTCAGACAAACTGATCCTTACTAACAGGAGAAAGTGATGATTTGGTCGCACCTGTTGTGAGATCAGTGGCGCAATGGTCAACATGTACTACTGAACAACCCTGAAAAGAACGAAACTCGGTCCTCGTGCTTCTTTTTAAAACCAGTAGGCTAGAAAGTCTTTCTGAATGCGACGGTTGCGATCAAACGTGATTGGAATTGAACGTTAAGTTAACCACACCCCAGACGGCTCATAGTTTTCTTTTCCGATGCACATAACTGTATGTGCGTCAAGGCCGCCTGTGAGCCCAACACCCGTGCGAGGACTCAAGGTGCGCTCTGATCTGTCGCGTCTTCAAAGGCAGTCGGCTCATACGCCCACACGCTTACGATTGGCGCCAGCGCTCGTAACTGTGACTCCTACTGTCACGTGCTCGGCTCACCGGTGTTAGTGCCCTTAAGGCTTAGTGTTGACAACGGTCGGTTAGCGACACAACACATCAGTGTAGGCATGAGAATTTCTTGTTGTAAGTGGCTTAACAGTTTATGTAGCACAGAAACCATAATTGTTCACGCTTGACCGTTATCGTGGCGTAATCATCTCCCATATATTCCGCCCCTTACCTTGTGGTATTCGCGTTTTCGTTTAGTTTTCTGATGGATAGTCTAAGTACAGGAAAATGATAGCTAAAGGATACGTATCTTTGGTATTGATTCCGTAAACATTTACTAGTGAAACGAAACTGGTCAATCTGGTTACTTGGCTATTGGATGATTGTACTGGGCGTGAATATTCCAGCACTCGGTGAAGTACCTCAAAGCGGCGAGGACGTATTCCCAAAAGCCCACAGCGGACGGTTTGTGGAGGGTACGGGCGACCGGACGAGTCGTCGTTCAACGTACCCACACCAAGGGACGAGGAATGGGAGACAAAAAACCCCGACAAGAGGCGTCAGCCACACACAAACTAGGCCGAATTGCACACATGTCAGTAGAAACCGGCAGTCTGTTGTCCACCGGAAGTCCGGTGTGTAAACGAGAGAGTGCGTGTGGTGTAAGAACAAACGAGTTGGACAATAAAGATCGCGCTTTATTGAACAACTTTTGCTACAATATGTCCGCTGAAACTTCGACTACGAACAAGCTTAAGTTACTTTACCACATTATTAGAGCAGTTTACATGCCCGTCAAAAGATGACATCTTCTTCAGCAACTTCAGTAAGTCACAAAAATGACGATACTTTCACATTTTCTTCGTCGTGAACATGTAGAACCGCTGCTGTGGATATATGCTGTAGCATCACTGACGGGACTTCTGGGAGTATATTCATGTCACTGCATTCTGCATTGAAAAGTATTCATCGCATCATTGGAAAATTTACACGTTTTTGTTTAGTGGAAGGTAATCTCCACAGTTTCCTCAAATTATTTTCATCTAGTTCCTTTCTATACAAGGCTTATTGCCAATCGCATTGACTGCCGTTTGACAGACAGTCACGTCGTTAATGTGGTATAGAATTGTCAACAAAATGACAATAAGCCAGCTCGAACAACATGTAGATTGTTGCTTACGTGTTTGCTTTAGTAACTTCTGTTTTGAGTGAAACTCTGATGGGTCTTCGTTTTTACAGTCTTTTCATGTATCAACAAAAAACCTGTCTAAGTTATGCAAGATTCATGGGTCAGTGTCAACTACTGCTTTGGAAAATGTTGACGAACCTTGAGCGAAAGACGCCAATAACAATGCTTATGTTAGTGTGCGGGGGAGGGGTTAGTGGTATTTTTTCAGCTCCGACCTTCAGTTGTGTTTAAGCAGCTTGGGTCATGTAAATTCAGCCTCCTTTGCAAACGTTGTGTGCGTAAAATAAGAAGACCCATAGACTTGAACTGCTTCAAAGGGCCGAGAATGAGGCTAGCCAATACACCGTTGCCTCTGTGTTGATCTGGAAAAGTTGTGTTTTGCAGTTCATCTATGTAAAAGAAAGGGGGAATGGAATTCAGCGAGGAAACTGGAGTATGGCTGCTGGTGTACAACTATACCAGCAACGGACATTGAAATACACTGAAACAACATACCGTTGAGTATACAAATTTGGTGATCTATGGAAATCTGCTAGACGGTGTGTTTAAGAAACATGTATTACAGATTATCAGTCCCTTATGTACTGATCGAATAGCATTTTAAACGCATATCTGAATCAATCGTGACCAAAGAGTAGGTTATGTGTTCCACCGAGAAAGAACAGTGAATGTGAAGCAGTACTTTATATTTAGCGATTTGTCCATTCCATAATTCTGACGTTTATCCCAGCTCACTGTAAACAGACCTGCCAGTTGATAATCTAGTCTGTTTGGCCGAGAATGAGGCTAGCCAATACACCGTTGCCTCTGTGTTCATCTGAAAAAGTTGTGTTGTGCAGTTTAACTATGTAAAAGAAAGGGAGAATGGAATTCAGGAAGGCAACTGGAGTATGACTGCTGGTGTACAACTATACCAGCAACGGACATTTAAACACAGTGAAACAACATACCGTTGGGTATACAAATTTAGTGATCAATGGAAATCTGCTGGAGGGTGTGTTCAAGAAACCTGTATTACAGATTATCAGTCCCTTATGTACCGATCGAATAGCATTTTAAATGCATATCTGAATCCAATAGTGACCAAACAGTTAGGTTATGTGTTCCATCGAGAACGAACTGTGAATGTGAAGCAGTACTTCATACGTAGCGATTTGTCCATTCCATAATTCTGACGTTTATCCCTGCTCACTGTAAACAGACCTGCCAGTTGATAATCTAGTCTGTTGGATAGTTTGTTAGTAACACTCGAGTGTATTAAGTGTCTATACTGCTATAGTAAACCGTTAGATTCCCTTCGTAGTTACAAGCTCCTGGGGTTCGGCTGCTTGCTGTAATTAATATTACAAGAGAAGGAGACAAAGTATTAACACACTTGAGAAGCGTTAGCTAATGTGATGGAACAAGGATCACAAATTTTGAAATTACATTCACAACCGCACATAGAGTTGTGTACGGTTGAGACACACTCTGTGTCCCTATCAGAGATTTTGTACACAGGAAAAACAAGCTCGCACCGTTAATGAAATATACTATGAATATTTCGTTGATTGAACGGAATAGAATTTTTTTCGCCTTACATCACTACCAACAAACACAACATCAATGCTATACTTACATTCAGAGTACATTGTGATTCATTATCGGATCGGTTCTCAGATCTATGCTCCACGTGTATATATGCTGAGCAGAGCACGAATTTGGTTCATTCTGATAGCCAACTTTGAGTGATGTCAACCAGACAAATCATTTAACAAACACATTACATTAATGAGTCAACATATTACGAAAATCTGTTGGCATTCTAATCCGTAAAATAATTTGGAATCACCCTCACATACCGCGACTGCTTTATAAGAAAGAGGGAGATGAATGAAAGAATATCACGATACTCAAATGCAAGACTACCGGCTTTCAGTAAAAGATATACGGTAGTAACCAAAATTCTGTCTAACAAAATTATATGGCAACCTTTATTTTAATGGTATCTTTACCGTTAAAAAGCCAAATACAACTGTTCATCACAATCTGGCAACTGCAGTTTCGTCTCACTGATGGCGTACGTCGGGTTCTGAGAACTTCCGACTTCTATGTAACTGGATAGCGTTGNTGCTGTAATTAATATTACAAGAGAAGGAGACAAAGTATTAACACACTTGAGAAGCGTTAGCTAATGTGATGGAACAAGGATCACAAATTTTGAAATTACATTCACAACCGCACATAGAGTTGTGTACGGTTGAGACACACTCTGTGTCCCTATCAGAGATTTTGTACACAGGAAAAACAAGCTCGCACCGTTAATGAAATATACTATGAATATTTCGTTGATTGAACGGAATAGAATTTTTTTCGCCTTACATCACTACCAACAAACACAACATCAATGCTATACTTACATTCAGAGTACATTGTGATTCATTATCGGATCGGTTCTCAGATCTATGCTCCACGTGTATATATGCTGAGCAGAGCACGAATTTGGTTCATTCTGATAGCCAACTTTGAGTGATGTCAACCAGACAAATCATTTAACAAACACATTACATTAATGAGTCAACATATTACGAAAATCTGTTGGCATTCTAATCCGTAAAATAATTTGGAATCACCCTCACATACCGCGACTGCTTTATAAGAAAGAGGGAGATGAATGAAAGAATATCACGATACTCAAATGCAAGACTACCGGCTTTCAGTAAAAGATATACGGTAGTAACCAAAATTCTGTCTAACAAAATTATATGGCAACCTTTATTTTAATGGTATCTTTACCGTTAAAAAGCCAAATACAACTGTTCATCACAATCTGGCAACTGCAGTTTCGTCTCACTGATGGCGTACGTCGGGTTCTGAGAACTTCCGACTTCTATGTAACTGGATAGCGTTGGGCTGACTCATTAGTCTGAAAGTTCCACTACACCTTAGGGTGGCCGTTCAAACAAACTTCAGCTAATTTGATCTGCAAGTTTGCCGCTGAAACTGTTTGATGTCATGTTGGTTATGCAACAGTTTTCCGAAAGTTAGAATGCATACAGATTTTCGTTGCAGGGTGTACAGTATTGTTTTTATGTACTCGGAGATAAGATGAGAGGAATCAAAACATCATCTTGTATTGCCGTCTTAGGCAAACGATTAGCTTTTGGCTACTAACAAAATGAGTTATGGTGTATTTTGGTTGACCTTGGAAAAAATTTATGGAAAACGTTTTAATCTTCACAGTACCTATAAAATCCCAAATGGTATGTCGATAAATTTTATTATATGGCTTGAAAGGAAGCCCTAGACATTGGGTCACTGGTGAATTAACCTCCTCTTGAAGTGATCGAATAGTCTGAATTATTTTACATTGATTTTCTGCTCACGGTCCTGCGCTATTTAACGGATAACCTGAATTGTCACTACTCGCCGTAGACATCTGAGGGTGGCGCCTAAAGTATGTAATCAAATAAACGCACCAACGATAAAACTTATAATTATATTTACTATTGTCAAGAAACCTCGGAATAAATTTCCAACAAATGAATTCCTTCTGGATCCGTAGGTTCTTCTTATGATTTATGTTCAACCCTGGACACCGTGGTCTACTAGCTAAAGGGAAGAAATTTGTTGAACGGATTTCAGTAATTCGGTGGTTTTTTAAATGATATAATGCGCATAAGTAGAATTCGTAACATCAGGTCAAAGTTCTATCTTGATAATTGTACTGAGAATTCTGAAAATGAATGACCGACAAACATTTCATCCCATGCCCAGTTGGTTCAGAGAAGAGAGTAACATCCATCTAACTGAGAAGTCCTGATCTCACGGTTATCTTCTGGATCGATCAGAACCATTCTGCTTTTCTCACTTTCGAAATGATTGAGCAAGTTGGACAATATTCACAAACGTTTGTAATACAGAGTTTGGATATGATCATACTGTAATGTTTATCGTGCGGTTACCGGTGCTGTACTTAACACGCTGATCTCACGAGCACAGGGGCCATATTCCAAATTCTGGTCCGAACGAATATATTCACTATTGATAGGCTTTAATAAAAGGAGAACTTGAGTCTAGTGCATCTTATTGAAATGGGCTAGCACAACTGATTATCTGAGTATAGGGGCTGTAATCTAACATTGGTTGTGTTCAATTTCGAACACGTTATCATTCACGAAGACTTGCGACCGAATTAGTGCTAACGATACTGCGTTTATTTCTACGTTTGTAAAATGATCAGTCTTGCGGGAATTTGAAGTGTAATGGCTTTATCACTTAGTTGCTCTACTGTTAAAACTCTGAGGACGTTGACTATGGTATACTTTTATTTAGGTTATGAAGTAAGCTGCGGTTGAATCATCTGTTGGAGTTTTAAGAAGAAAACGATCAGAAGAACTGTTAACGAACCAAATCCTTCACCCATCTAGTCGTCCACCAGTGCGAAACATACGATATAAATTGAACTAGCTTCCAGTGAGCACATATGCATTCTAGATGCATTACACGGCGCAGGGGTCAGGAACTGAGGGAATTTATCACATCACTAGCTTTTTTTACGCGTGCTCTCATCCAATTTCTTCCACGTCTTCTAGATCGCCAGTTAATGGTGTCTGTATGGAAATTTGATGGGGATGATCACCCCGAGCTCTAGGTCAAGGATAAATGTGCATGTGAACATTTATGACCAGTGGTGTTTATACAAACGCCCGGTATCTCTGTATGCACGTATGAAGACATGATGAACCTCTGCTCTCCTGATCCTGTGCTGTGTGGCAATTCAAGCTCACTGTTGGCTTTTGTTTTCTCTCTTTGTGAGACAGACCTCATGTTGTTAAATGACAAGTGTTTCACTTTACGAACACTGACTGTCAGGCGTGTGCGGCAAACAGCGACTTACTTTGTCGCTTCACCAGAGAGGCTAAGTAGGTTGGGCACGTTAAAACCCCACTTAATCGACAAATGAATGAGACAGAAATCTTAGTACATGCTTTCTAGCCACCTTCCTCGTACAATTACACTGACCACAATATCGCTACACTGGTGCAGATATTGTCTCAATAAGTTCCATTGTTCGGTGTCAGCTTGACTGTATGTCATCAGCATCATCATTCTTCAAGTAGCCTCAGTTAAATCTTCTTTACACTTGGACGATGTGCTACAATTTTTCTTAACCAGCCTGGATGTGGGGCTGCTTAACCACATATTTCTCGATGTGCACAAACCTGATATAGTGACCTAATGTTAACTGACCAGCATAGACATCCATGAGTGTGATTAGTTGATGTGTAATGCGGACAGACGAGGACAACATACTACTCGTCAGTAGTCAGGATGAGGCGCGTATTTCGCTAACAAAGTAGCCGGAGGAAACACGACAGGACACTGGAGTGTAATTGATCAACAAATTGTGCTTTCCATACATGGACTCGGTAGTGACAGCCGTGGTGTTTCGGGATCCACGTTATATGCAAATAAATGCTTTTGTCTGACGTGATGTTGAAGCACATAATCCCTGTGTCGATTTTTAGGGTAAATAAATCTTGTGTCGTTCTCGTTCTTCGGTCACAAAAGAAAAGCATCATTTCTATCAGTTCTGTCAATTCACACTGTAATCCTTATTAATCTGGAACATGTAACTGTCGTGATAGTCATCGTAAACAGAATACGGACCTTGTGTGATAGCACTTGTATTAAACTAATAACGTTGAAATCTCCCAACAAATTGCGTCAGACTGACATTAAGAACAAAAATCCGCACTATTCACTGGGTGGTCGGCACGTCATCACTGGCATTAGCACGTGAATATATCGTCATAGGAAATTTTTATAGGCAGAAATACAAGTTCACATGTGACACCGGAATGTAAAAACCGTTAACGTATTAGTGAAGCTTAGTACATTTGGGTGATCAAACGGGTTACTCATCACGGACCCACGTGCCCGGATTCCCTGGAAAACGTTAGTGGGTTATCACAGCTGACGGAGCAAGAAAAACTGTGCTCCCCACCGTGAGCAATGCGTCGTCGTGCGTGTGGTTAAACTGCCGAGTCAAGTATTGTGAGTGAAGTGACCCTCGTCACAAGTGTCCGGATTAAAATAATATAGTTCCGTATGAACAGAAGAGGATGGATGAAGAAGTAATGAATGATTTAATTAGATCATGGCAACGAGAGCTAGATTCACGAGTGCGGTGTCCCCTGAATAAGCGAGTGAAATGAATAGGTTGCGTTGAGAAGTATCGTAGACTGCGAGGGGTGATGTAACCTGGTTTAAAGCCCACCCGTTGCCTTTGTGACATTTGGTAAGTAGGTGAAGTGTTAAGATTCAATCAAAGTTTCTGGCTGGTAAGACTTTAGGATTAAAAACACCGACACAAACTATAAAAATTTACTGTGTACGATCTTTCAAAGTGTTTTTATTCTATAGGCTTTGTTTAGTTAATTACTCAGTACTTTTGACGTAGATACTGGTGGAGAAAAACGGACTACCACCGGGGAACATTTTCTGATGACAGCGGAAGTGGTTCTTCCGTGATAGTATCTATTCCTGGGGGTTCAGTGTTGTAGTCGAATGTGATCTGAGTAGCAAGGTTGCGACCCAGCGGTTAGCAGCGTCAAACTGGCATAAGAAAAATAACTGTTTTTGTGATGCCGACTGAGGTCCAATCGAAACTGACCCTTGTAACTTAATGTTTTATAGAAACTCTAAATGAAACTATAATGTTGGAAGTCCTATTTTACAGAATGTCAATTAGTTACTGTTTTAGGATGTTTGGAAATTAAGTCGACCATTAGTTATGTCTTTCTGTTTCACCGGCTCACAGTGTAGCTACGTCATTTGACTCGAAAACTGTATGCACTCAGATTTGAAAACCCAATTTCTGATATTCGCTGCTCATATTTGAAAGAGAACCCATCGTATGTACATCTCAGACAGCGTTTGCCAGGCGACAAACTGTTTCTACATAGGTCATAAACCAGGTTCACTAGTCGACTGTAAATAAGACTTTAGATTGTCAGAGCAATGCGTAGAGATTGCTCACTAAGAAATTAATGACTTGACGATCCAGTATAAAGTCAAGGTTAATGCAACCTGAGTTTAGTCCAATCGGTGTGCTGCACTGTTTTTCCTTAGAGGAATTGAGCTCACTTTTATCTTTAAGAGTCGTTCTCCAAATGCCTCTGGGAGGTTTGGTTCTTCAGTAAGCTTATCTAATACAGCAATATCTCATACCTCGCAAGTGTAGTTCTTAGAAAGAACTGCTCGTCCCAAGGATGTATGCTGTATTCAATCACGAATTGTTCGAAACATTTTCCTCATCACCTTAACAACGCGGTGGTAATTTGCCTTATGCTGTTTCCATCGACACATAAGGAAATTCAGGTGAAGTGAACTCATCACGACCCCAACCGATCGTATAAAGTTTTGCTCGTCGTTGAACGTCAGCTGAGAAATGATTCCTCATAAGTGTTTGGACGAAAGCTCAAAACTACCACTATATGGAAGCAGCCTTCCCCGATTAGACACACCTTTCAGATGGTACACTTCAAACCACTTAGCAAGCTGAGCATAATCAACATTCTTCTTTTTTTGACGAAGTACGGATTGCGATGTTGCAGGCTGAACCATACAACAAAATTCATGTATCTTTTCTCAGAACAATCTGACAGACTGAGAGTATTTTGTGATTAGCTGTGAATGTAGAATCTGTCAGGATTCACAGCTGTACGTGGTCTATCGGGGCAGCAGAACAGGATGGAACATTGAAGATTTATTCAGATAAAACTGGTTCTGTACATAACTAGGCAACCGTTGGCAAATCATACAACTTATTACCAACTGAACTGTCAGCACGGAATTCAACAGTCAGCAAACATCAACCCATAATACGGTAGCGTAAACAATCTAATGAAGCAGTACAAAATAAACAGAGAGGAAGTCCACTTGAGAGTCCGTAGTGTCGATGCAACAAAGGTTACGTGTGGTAATGTAATACAAATCGAAAGGAGTAAGAGAAACAGTGGTTTCAATGTCTGAGATTAATTTCATATGGGATTGAGTTATGATGTGTCATCGTTAAATTTTAGAAGTTAGATACAATGATAGAGCCACACTAACAAGGAAGCCAGGCAAAACTACCCTTCGAATAAGGACGATGCGATCAAATGTGATTGGTGTTAAATTTATTGCAATCGAAGATCTCAGTTTTCAACTTGGCGAGAAGTCCAGATTGTCCTTTTATTTCGGAAGGAAAATGTACCAAAGTATTCTTTACAATCCACTCGACAGCCCTGCGAATAAGACTTCTCAGTTAGGTCGAGATTACTGTGTTTATTGAACGAACTCGGCGTATTTCAACTCTTCAATAGAAGTCCGATCACAGTTCCTTCATTCCACTGAATGAGACTTGCTAAGTGGAATGTTGATTAAAAACCCTATTTCTCCATATAAACACTATTCATACAATGTTATAATTAAGCATTTAGGTGTGATCGTTCGGCCATGTCTATTGTGGAATTACTGGCGTTGTATTTAGCAAGCTGATATCATAACCACGGATACCATATTCCAAATTCTGGTTCGGAGAGAAATATACTCTACTGGTGGGCCTTAATAATAACGAAACTCGAGTCTATTGCATCATATTGAAGTAAGCTTCAGAATTGGATACCTGAGTGGAAGAGCTGCGATCAACTATTGCTGGGGTTTAATTTTTATGTCCCAAGCCTTCAGTAGATCCTACAATTACATTGACTCCACCTATCCTGCTCAAATCTGTAGAGAAATTTCTTGCCTCAGATGAAACCCAACCAGTAGAACCCTACGTCAACTGTTTTATTCTCTTTCATAATGGTCATAATTTTCTACGGTGGTTAGACTTTTCACACCCACAAGACACTTCATTATGACTCTCCTCTGTGACTACAACTTTCAGCGTTCCTATTTATGAACAAAATTTTCGATTATTAGTCGACGTTCACTCAGTTCGCCGGCTTTGTTTACCCACATAATGTTGAAACTCAAAGAATATTTAATCAACAATTAAAGAACCATATTAGTCAATTGTCCTGTGCTGTCCTACAAGCTCCGACTATGGGTTCCAGCCGTTCCTGGTCTACCGATGTAATCCATTCCACTAGCCAATCTATCGGCATACGTCCCTCAGATTGCACATCGGAATTACATAGGCCTTTTGATGTCACTGCCCTCAGTGACCAAATAAAGACGAGCAAGTCCTTTACAGAATCAAACAGGACACTCTTGAATTGCCCCGTTGGGTCCTTTAAGTCAGCGGTGCAGCCTTACCCGGTGATCGGCCTGCCCCTCGTAATAGCCCATTCCAGTTTCGTGACACATTTTCTTGTTACCGCAACGGAGGTCCCTTTTCCCCTTGGCCTCTGAGGAGAATCCACAAGGGGGTCCACTTTTCCTGGCTGGTACTGCTGCCAATCTGTCTGACCACGTCTTTGAAGTACGTGAAAACTCCCCGAGACTCTCAACTGACAAACAGCCCCGACCACGGAACATTTGTCCGCAAGCCTCGTCAGAGCACCAACAAGTAAGTTTGGGGAACTCTAACGGTACAAGTACAGTTTGTTCAAATGACCGAGAAGATAGTGCAGGTGCGCCAGAAAAACCGTCTGCCTGCTGGGGTTTACTATCAATTGTT
>QNGE01007314.1:0-23944 GCA_008508345.1 Paragonimus westermani | reverse complement strand
GTAACGTTATGTTATTCCCAATCTGTTTATCAACAAATGTTTTGTTCTATCGCGCATTTTGATAGTCGTGCGAACAAGCAGTTGCCGGATGTTGTACTTTGCTTGAGTGATGCGTGCATCACCCTCTTGGAGCTCTGGTCTTCTCTACCATTTTTCAACCCGTTAACTGCTCGGAAGAACTCTTTTGGGCATGAATGTCATAGTTTGTGATTATAATTTATATTTGGCCTGTTCGACACCAAACTGTGAACGATTCGCCGGAAACGATCCGTCGATCGAGACTGCTGAGGCTGTCTATACATTCACTTTAAATATTTGTTCATTACCCCGGTGGCACTGTGATCTAATCTTGTTTTGATTAGTTGAGGTGGTTAGTTTGTTGCTGCGTGTTGTTCAACATCTTCGTGGAAGATCATATAACAGGATTGTTGTAGGCTTCCTGTCGTCCTTTCGGTGAGTGGGTGATTGCATTAAAAATCGGCCACAATATCATTATTGATTAATAAAACAGTTGGCAAGGCATAGATGGCTTAATCCTATCATGCTAGATCCTCATAAAACACCATCACTTATCGCAAGTCATCAGTTTGATGGAAATTATTCGCTAAAACTGCTAAGACAGCTGTGCCAGTTGAATTACAGGCAACATGCTGTCGATGCCTGGGCCTGTCTGCATGAGACATTACTTGAGGTTCTGTCACAAGGAGGTCAGATGTTGCTGAGTGTAAACGTAGACGCAGATTACACAGTTACGAAACAAACTCGAATATTCAGTTAGTTGAACCATTAGAACCCTCTCATTAGGTTGAATCGATTCCTCACTCTTCCCAGTGATCGCCAATCAGTTTTCATTTAGTGTCGCTTGACGTTTGTTTGCTAACCGCCTGATAAGCCGTGGTTTAGTTTGTGTTCAGTTTTCTGGTCATTCATTTCGCTGCCACCCTGAACGAAATTCCCAACACCAGTAATGCCCGGCAAACAATCATGCAACAAAACTCTCTTCAACCACAAAACAAAACAACTGAAATGGAGAGTAGAACAGCAGAAAATGTTGTTTACTTCGAATTTCCTGTCTGTTCATACTACAAAAATGGGTTTGTACTAATCTCCAATGCTACCTTGAGGATCGTCTTCCTTGGGTTAGGTTCTGCCGTAACCCTAATATTTAAATCTTTTACGAACGTGTTCCCCAGTCTCACTTTCGCCGATGTTGACTGTCCCAATCCGGTATACTGATAGCATTATCCGTAATCTGAAAGCATTGTATTTCTCGTGGGTCATTCTTTGTAAACTTTGTAGCCCCAGAGTAGATGGATACAAACAACTTTAGCTTTCTCCAATCTGTTTACTTGCAACCTTTTGCACTCGAGAACTCAGTTCACATGACAATTGGTCTTTGCCCAATAGACGCATCTTGTTGGATGCACATTATAAGGTTAGAAGGTCAGGCTTTCTAGTTCGTCAGACGTACTTCACAATTACCCGAAGTAATTCCTCGAACTTTCTAAATAACTTAACGAACACTCAAAATGCAACAGCGATAAGAATTGGGGAATGCATTTTCCTGCTGTTGTTGTCGTCCGACAAAATGGTCACACGATTTTCGCCATCACCTATACTAGTGAAACATCTGACCATCTAAATAGTCATGAGAAAAAAACCATACCAAACAAGCTTGCCTTCAGCGCTTCAAATACTGTACGTCCTACGATGTGTTTTGAATTGTATGCAGTTTGACGAAACAAACATTCAAGTGTCAAATTCACGCAACTAACGACAGATTTGTGTTATTGCAAATAATCGGTTGTTTCGCTTTTAAACCTAAAAACTGGATTTTTAAAAATCCAGGTCCATCTTAACAGCTGAAAATTTATTAGTTAATACTGACTGCCGGGATCTTTTTAACTAACAGTCTTATCTTGGCAAACTGAGCTTGGTTATTTGAATAAACACTATCCAGATGATGTTCATTTCTTCCCAACCTTTTTTCTTAATTCAGCTATCCGAAATGTCACATTGTCGTCTTTCTTTTATGGTCTGGCATTAAGCATTTGGTCTGTTCTCGCTTCATGATCGATTAAAGGTTTATCTAACCAAAGACACTGTATAACTTGTTATTTGTCGGTGCGTCTAGGACACTGTATACCTTCGTTTTGTGTACTACAGCAAAGCTAATCCGAGGTTAACACGATGTCTAGATTACAGGTTTACCCAAATGTGCATGCGTGAGAGTGGGTCTTTATTCCTTTCGACTGACTGACTCAAAGTGATTTACGACCTGGCTGACTGCAATGTCCACGGACTCTCGACGAAGACGTTGACCTGAGTTATTGTCTAGGACGCTTTGGGGAAATGATGTGCAAAACAGCTGGCCGATGAGTACTGGGTTTGAAGTCATTTGGAATGACTTTTTGAATGTGGTTGGTCCGGTATATAGAGGTTTCCATTTCATTGAAAGACGCATTCCAAAGGTCGCTTTAAGCCGATGCTCGAAAGTAAGGGTGTTCCGGAAAGTGAAAGTTCACACTTAATGAGAAAGTATTGTGAATTGTGACATTGCACCTCTTCCGATTTCGTCAAATCTTATCACCTAACGTTGATAACGACCGACTTTTAGCGGAAGGGGATTAGCAGTCTGTACACCGCAGTCTTCATATATCTTACTCATATGTTCTAAGACTGCAACCTATAACTTGTATGCTGTCGGTGACGCTGTATTGGCTGAAAGTGTTCATAAATTTTGTGTGAGCAACAGGGCGAATTGTCATCTCAGATTGCATCGTATGTATTACGTTTCCTCGTTAGTAAAAATCATACTCTGATTGGTCTACATTGCGTGTGACATTAGAACAATTCTGGTTTCCTGTACCTACGCTCTCCAACTTCAGATACGATATTTAGTACACTACGTTATTCATCCATGATGGTGTTTCAAAGATATATTAGAAAATAATCAACTTTGGTTGGAAAAACATAACGTTAAAAAAATTTAGTGCATATGTGGTGTAGTTTCATATGTTGTCCACCAATAACGGCAACCTTCAAAATGAAACAGTATGAAAGAACCGAACAATATGACAGGTCTCTCGTTAGCTCCGATTTACTGCACTTTTACGTAAGAAATTTATTCCGTTCACATGCACAATAAATTACCCTAGCATTACTTCGAACAGTTTGTCTACCTGGCTCTGGCGTTTCTGAATTGCACGCAGGGTAGAACCACGTTGTATTATGTGTTTTTCCTGGTTTGCACAGAATGTCGATATAGCTAAAAATTTCGTTTATACCGTTCCTACAAGCGTGTTCGTGATACACAAGTTCTTTTCTCTCAATCGCTGGCATTGTGACAAAGATTGCATACATACATTTCCAGGTTTCAACTTCACCTTAATGATTAAACATTAAACTTAAACTCTCGCTTGTAACGTTATTCCAGCTTCGGAGGTGAAAACTGTTTCGGTTTGCAAAGTGTTATTTTTTGCAACCCTTAGTCAGAATGCGTATGAAAATGTCTTCAGAATATAAAATCAAGTTCTTGAACTTTAGATAAAGACCACAGATGATTGAGCAATACGTGTTACAACCGCCATGCTGGTTGCATTTCGTTTAATGTTTTTTTTTAAACAAAAACGTTTCTCAGGGTTAGTTCTGCTATTGCGGACCTATGAGAAATTTTCTGTTGACAACATACTCCACCAATACATTTGGAGAGCAAAAGTATTACTAGTACGAAAGTGAATATAACGCGAGTATATACATTTTCTCAAGCAAGGGCTTAACCAAGACACTGTAACGAAGTCATTGGAGATCTCAGAGCCAACAGGTTCCACAGCTGCGTAGAGCAATTCACATGTCAGATAAAACGCGATACTTAGAGAAGGTCAACCATTGTGCAAGTAGAGGGATTACCACAGATCGTTGTATTAAAACACGATATTTCTCGCTTGAGCACAGTTATCGTAGGAATTTTGAGGAACTAACAACTTTATGCTGTGAATAACGGCTGCGTCTGGTTTTACTCAAGACCCTACAGAAATAAATATGCGGTTAAACAATAAACATTTACCACAGAGCGTTTTGTTACCGTCGTGTGTTTCTGAAAAAGCATCATATCACACATGTCATGGGAACACGTCCGACAAAAGTTTATCCCCAGTGAATTCATTGTGAAACATAAACATCAACATGCATCTTATTTATATAAATAACCTACTCAGCATTTTCGTTTGACCACTTATTAATCCTTGCTACATTCGAAATTTCAAAGTTTCAAAAACATCATGGAGAAACGATTATCGTCGTCTTCTTAACCAGCCAAACCACGAACTTCACACCACTATCAAAAATTGCAACACATGTGAATGCAGCTGATACCAGCGTTGCACACACCTTTTCTTTCGAACAACCTGTTCACCCGCATTGTAGATTGCGAGCAAGCAACAGCCCAGGATTGTTAGTCAGCTACTCGTGGTCATGGCTACCACGCATGGATTGGGCATGCGTTGCAATTGTCGGCCTTGGGCGCAAAGTATCTCAAGTGCCGAAGCCTTATTACAAACTAGTGAAACATATAGATCAAGTTCCTAGACTCATGAAGAGTTGCTGCCCGTACGAGCCAAAATGAGCTATTGAATGACACGTTTATCTGTTACCAACGATGTGATGCATGAGGTATTTTTTATTGAATCATTTATGAGTCAAAGGCACTGTTCACGTCCGACTCAGTAGATCATTGAGGAACTGTGGAAACTGGGAAGAAGTCTAAAAATCAGGTCTGCCTCGGGCTCCTAGATTAGCTTACGAATTTACAATCCACTGGTTAGAATTCACAGAAAGTTGGCGAGCAATACCGTGTTTGTTTTTGTTCCACAGGAATACTTACTTGGTAAGCCCCGATTGCATAGCTTGCTGTAGAAGCGGATGGCGGTGAAATGTTTAGCCAGTGAATTATTTACGAGTTATTTTTCTAAGGCAGGAAATGTGACACAGTCTCACCAGCTAAGTATTTTTAATGAAGACCATCAGTATCCTATTGTTAAATCAACTAATGCCTCCACACCTTTGTTAGGTCAATATTGTGACCATCCTAATTGAATCAAGAACGGTTGACTTAACATAATGTCCTGATCCTGCAGAGAAGACTGACAATAAATGTCATACAATAGCGATTGTTAGCGTTGGAATCACTCCATTTGGTCTCTCTGGGTTGTAGTTTTCTTCTGTGTTGTCCGCTTTCTGTTCTTTCTATCTTGAGTATTGATTGGGCGTAACATCTGCTATCTTACTACCTCACTAACAATGCTTCATTGCTTCTGCATTCAGTGGGTTTATCTGTCTCTCTCCCCGCATTTTTGAGGTAGGATACCATTGAGCGTGTTCACCGGCCACCCCTGGAACGGCCAGACTATCCTCATAGTAATCAGAACCATGGCATCAGTCATGGAGGGCTGTTAACTTGTACATTTCCAAAACATTCATCACGACGTGAATAACTAACAGACAAAAGAATGGGCAACGGTACAACTGCTTTTCAGTTTCACTTCTGTGGAGGTGTTACGTCAGATGAATTCTGTACGTGTGAATACTTCGCCATGGCAGTCAACAGTTGCACACAGTGGAACAGGTACCAGGACAAATTTCGGTAGGATTTATATGCCCTTATACTCAGCAATCTTTGGGACAATAAACTAGACCAGGATTAACGAGTTCGAACGAGTCGTACAGAAAGTACGACAGGGACTGGCAATCGGTTGAGCTTCTGCATATCTACCAGCTAGACTGCACTTATAGAATGTGGCCGAAACAATTCGTGTGCCGTTAGGTATTTCTCGGTGATGTTTGATTGCCTGAACTTTCGCGAACACCGTTCACTTATCCATTCACCAGTTCACTTGACTGAACACAACAGCACCAAGCTCGTCATACTTACTGATAGAATGGGAAGGTGAATTAAGGAAACAAGAGGAGGCTGGAGAGGTTTTATGCATGCTGAGCCTCAAAGGCGAACGACTGAGCCATGTATAGATAGTCATACAATTTCGTCTGTCTGGTCAATTCGAAGGAATGAATCGGTCTTTCTAGAACATATCGCCAGTGAATTGCACAGCAATGATTTACTGCAAGAAAACTTGCCGTCGTTGTTACTTTTCAAGGATGACGGGATACTATGAACAAATGGTTCCTTGTAATAGAGATTTATTCACCTTGCAAACAAATTGTTTCTCATCTTTGAGCGGCTGTATACTAATTGTGTTGTTCGATTTACTGCTTACATTATTCAGGTAATTAGATGTGTGTGTTTAACTCTATTAGTGAATAGTGTCCAACAAAGTGGTTCCTGATGTCCACTCTCAAACCGACAATCCATGATCGGTTTCCTCCTTGTTAGATTCGTCAACTAGTGATAGTCTGAACGAGAGATCGAATCGTCAACCTTTCACGTTAGAAGGTGAGAAGCGATTTATGACTTAGTTCAATTCAAAGTCCCCTGTCACAAATAATATTTGGAGAACTGGTAGCTAAGCTGATAACAGTCTTGTCACGCAAAGCAAGGGGTTACTGGTCCGCCCCCGATTCAGGCTATCCCTATCTGACTTGTCATAACAAAGACGGAACGGACCATGGAGGGAATGGTGGAGGGAGCATCACGAATAACGGTGTGCTCAATTTTAAGTCTTTAAGACAGTGTACATAGGAAAATGGCAATCCGAGATGGACTATGCTATCCACAAAGCCAGGATGAGAAGTATAACTTAATTGTTATTTAACAGGGCCAACCTGGGCGATCAGTAGCAGAAAGTTGTTGCGTGCACGTACGGTTGAACATGCTAAACTTGCTAAACTTCCATTTAACGTTTGAGCCGGCTAACAGGAGATAACTGTTTTCGGCAAGTCTTAGATATTCAAAAATATCAAATGTGTATGTGGGATCTGTGCGAGATGAGGGCTGAAGGCCTCGGATTTCACTTTGTCCAGGCTAATTTAGCCACCCTCACTTGAAGATACACGTCCGGATTAGTTGGTAAGTGTTACACGATCCACTGACATGTCTCTTTTCGAAAGTTCGAGCCAGCTGATAGCCAGTTCGCTCCTTTGCCTTAATTAATTGGTAAATGCGGTCTCTCAAGCATTGCTGACCATGACTTCTGTGAGGAGGAAATCTGTTTACCAAAAGGGCTCGTGTTGTCTTTCTATTCAATGACCAGCTTAAGTATCGAATGCGAGTAACCAATGTCTTCGTATTAAAACTTCACGCCGACATAAATACCTTTGAATCCCAACCAGTACGAATTATCCTCTTGTTGGCTGTTATTCAGTTGCCCGCTATGAATGTTACACCTTAGCTGAAAGGCTGTGAATAGACCAATTGTTCAGAGGTATTTTGATTTTAGCCAGGAATTAACAAAGAACCTTCTGAACGCGTTTTACTAAAAAACAACAAAAATTACCATGTTAGTTTCCAACTTATCCTTATATGTCGTTTGATGCAGAGCTGTGTTCTGCGAGGGTAAATCTTCAGCACTTCCACGAAATTCAACACGTTACGAACAGTTGGTTACACAACCCAGTCAATCAAAACGACGTCGTTCACTAAACAGCTAGTGACGCCTGATGATATCCTGGTGGCTTTTTCGTTGGTTATTCTGGGATGTGGCGTCTTAATTGTATATAGGCACTCAAACAGTCTCGTTTGCCAAGTTGAGAATGTTCATTTGCAGGGCCAAAATACTCCGCACCGTTGGAAGGACACCAGTTCGTTTCTTATGGAATGAGGGCAGGAGCAAACAAACTTTATATGAAATAATGTTTATGTTAACCTCGTTTCCACGTGAATACGGAAACCGACTCTCATTCTACCTGTTTTGGATAAAGAAACTTGCAGATGACGTAGTATTTCGTAAGAATTTCCGGCGGCAGTCTTTGTTTGCTGTAATGTAAATTACAAAGTTTATCCTGAAACCCGTTCTGTTAGCGGCTGGATAGAAGCAGTAGGCTTTGGTTTCAACTCAATCCATTATAGGTCATATTCAGTAGACGCCGGCTTTGAAAAACAGAGATATTTGTCATTTACTCTTGAACTAGACAATTTATTAAGCGTCTATCCAATCGGTGGTTACCATCACAGGATATCATAATGAGTTAAATTTTCACCTGGTGGTGATTTGTGTACATAAACCGAGCTAGGTATGTGGCACTTTTATTGGAAGTTGTGAGAAGTGTTGTAGATTTCCTGCCTTAACTTGAGGATTGCACGTTTAGTTACATCCAAAGTCGGACAGAAAACGAGGTGACATCATCAATATCCAGTTATTTGCGTAATCTTCTAAAAGCGTTCATCATTACACACGATTTCTTTTACTAAGATCTTTTGCCTGGAAAGAGCCATGAGGCCATACAGATTATAAAAATTGTTTTTTTTGTATGACAATTATGTGATACAAGAGGTAGAAGGACGATAACTTTTGCGTCCTCAGATTTGTGTGGCTCAAACTTTTCAGCAAACACATGAAGGTGTTGGTTTGGTGTGGTTTGGAGATCAAGTCGGATTTTTACTAACCACCATTTTGTCGGTGGAAAGCTACAGTGGTTAACAAATCCAGATATCCACATTTACATTAAGGTATGATTAGTCTAAGTTCGGTTCCACAAGGCTGCCCAATTGTTATTTTCAAGGGACAAGATTCTAATTCGCGTCCAAGACATTTTCATCGTTTGGTTCTTGGAGATTTGATCCTTTAGCGGTCATACTCATTCAAAACATATAGGTGAGAAGCAATGACTATCGATTGGTCGGGATAATTTCTTCTTGACAGGATGCGCTGACTATAAACAGGGTGGATCTTTATTTGTAAGCGGAATTTTTGGTACACGTTGCTCATGGCATTGTAACCAAAATGGTAACTGCTATCGAACGTCGTTACCAAAAGATTGCACCTGGTAGGCGGCCAACCATTAACGTGTAGTCGACCCTCAATATCATTAGATGAGTGTTGAACAACTGTTAAAGTTGGTCCAGATATTTTTGTCAAAAATGTTTTCTTAAAAACTTTGACTGTGCACAAAAACCGTATCTCAAACTTGAAATTTTCTTCTTGGTTAGGCTCCTGATTTCTCCCAGGTTGCAACTCGTGAAAATAAGTCAATTTCAACTGGTTCATTTTTTCACTAGATATTAATTACAAAGTAGAAATTATCAAAATGAGAAATATTATACAGGACATCCTCACTGAAATTAGAACGTTTCCAGGTAAGATGGTTACTTTACACAGCCAGACTTATACACACAAAAAGTGCTCGCATGAGAACATATAGTCGCCCAGAACGTGCAATTCTTGTGAGTTGAGTGCTGGTTGTAAACTAAAATGCAGTTAGATGTCTTCAAGAAGAGAGATATCACAGATAATTAAAGGTCGGGTAATGGTTGATATTAACCCGTCTTATCTTGCTGTCTGGTCAAATCGGATTGTCGATTGCGAGGTCAGACACCGCTGCTTCCAAGTCCAGTTCAAAGGAATCGCCGAAGGATCTGTATTAATAGAAGTGGGACCAGCGTCGTCCGTTTTTTGTAGACTGTAAGTGAAACGGAAAAGGTGTTTGATTTAAATAGCATGAAGATGGTTGCGTGAGAGTTAGGTACATGTTCATTGTGTATAGCGAACGGTTTTCGAAAACAGCGGTTACGGTGACTCGTTTCACGAAACCTCCAATCAGACATTGATTCCCAATGAATATTTACCTGGTTCTCTGATCCTTAGTCGTGGAAAGTCAAAAATGTATTTAAAATGGTATCTATACTCTGCATGGGTCACGAAATATCCTGAGTTATGATTTATAGGATATTTTAGCTGACCCGTCTGTGGACACGCTATAAAAACCTGGAATACTCAAATTATTTAGGTCCTGGACATCCGTTTTTGTTGCGGCCACATCATCTATTGGACAGAAGCTAACGCAAACGAGGAAAATGCATGCAATGTTTCAACACCAAGTTTATCTGGACTGAGAAAGGCCACCACAAGTTGTCAGATTTTGCAAGGGTTATAACTGTAGAAAAATTAATTGGCCGTTACATGACGTCCCTTGTTGGTCGTTGTCAAACAATCAATCCATGACCATATCCAAGGCATAACTGGCTATGTGAAATGGACTATGGCCATTCAGACGAAGAAAATTCATCTTATGAAAGATGTTAATGTGACCTATGAGCAAGGGCGTCGGATAGCAACATTAATGTGGATTCAAACCTCGTTTAGGTTATACCGTTCTGTACACTCCAGATGAATCGGCAATAAGGAACTAGCAGAATCAAGGAACTATTAAGTATTAATATATACGGAGAGTGCTATGCCTAAACTTTGTCTTTCCGAAGCCACGATAAGAAACTTCAAGTTGGTTGTTGGTCGTGACCGGAACGATATGCCTCATTGGTTGTTCATTTTGAACACTGGTCCAAGTTGAATCAAAAAACATCTCCCAGTGACCAAGTTCTCCAACTGTTTATAAACAAGGTTTAGAGATGTCTGACAAGTAAAACTAACCGGCAAACTTTACACTGCTTGTAAGATGCAGTATGAAGATGTACCTACTACAGTTAATTTAGGTTAATCTATGTTAATCGGTTTTCTTTGTGTATACCAAATCCAATTGAAGACAAAATATAGAGTGGACGTCAAATGCAACAACTTGAAGTTAGATCGGCCATCTTCAATCCTTTTTGGTCATATACCGATTGTGTTAACATCTTAATCAAAGCAAAATAGTTGTTGATTGGTGGTCACCACGTTAGGTGATTTGTCTGTCAGTCAAAAACACTTCAGACTCCACGGTGGTCCACCGTTCTGTTTGACTGTCAGGTACGCGCTGATAATTAATGCATACTACCTTATTAACACCGCCTTGTTAACTTAAGGTTTGACAACGACTGACCCAAAATATGCTCAACTTGTTACTGAACTCCAATGACTGACGTAGGAGATTAACCTTATTTGAGTGACTAATTCTTAGTGTCCTTCGAGGACCTGCTGCTGAGAATCACACAAACCGATCGGAGATTCAAATTCTACTTCAAGCAGCTAATCTGGTAGAAGCTAGTTAAATGACTTGTATGCGTTCATACCCTCTATAATCTTGTGTGTTTCTGGTCGTGTTCAATTAAAAAACCAAAAAGTCGAACGATTTGTAAAGTCAACTTACTAATCGGTGTGGACGCAAATGACTTTCGATCCGCGGTCAAGGACTGTTGGGAATGATCCTCACCGAATGCAAATAGGGCTTCTGTTGTTGTAGGAGTTACGAAGTACAAATACACATCCTTGCTGGTCGCTGGATAATTCTTGAACAATTCGTAACTGGACGAACGCATTGACAGCTGGTTAGATTGTAAGCCGATTCGGTGAGATGATTTGAGCGATGATGGCGACTGGTCCTCACGATCACCTGGTGAATCTGATGAGATGGCTTGCACTTTGACCACATATTGAGTAGCGGATAGAAGCGGTCCGATAAGAAGCGATGTTTCACCCTGATTTAAGCCAAATCAGTGAAAAACGCACGACGTTACGATTTCGTCGAACAATTCATTATTAATTGAGTGAACTAGGGTATGGTTGGACTTCGTGGTTTATCTTCATATAAAATATGAGGTCATTGACCAACCCTCCATAGATTTCATAGTTTTAACCAACAAAGGCAGTGAGTACGGTTGACTTGATTGTTTGCTTCTTTACTTGTCTATTTACGTGACTGTTTACCTTCACCGGGGTTGTGTTGAGGTGCTGTTTCCAAAGGTGAAGTAAATAATTCCACACATTTTATGCATCAAGCTAAAGCGAATACTTTGGTGCTCACATTGTGATATGTTGATTAGCGAGTTCTATTTGGGCGCTCAACCGTTAATCTGGGTGCTCGACGATGAGTTCATTTGAACAGTTCCACTTAGGTAGCACAGCTGTCGATCAACTTTAGAGAACTATCAAAAGGTTGGACAAAAACGTGGGTGGGAGCATATGACATTGGTTAGATAGTCTGGGCTTAAACAATCAGGTGCTGATGAGTAGTTCGCCGCAACCGTGTTTATGCATTAGCCGAATGTTCCCTACTCCAAAGTGTACAGAGTAACTCACTATTGTTGATCTTGCATGCTTCTAAGTATCTGTTGGTTAGTTGACCCTTTCTGACTATCGCAGGTATGTTTAGTCAACCGATTCAATCAATCCAGAAGTATTCTCGCAATGCAAGCCGATGGTGACTCAGCACTACTGCTGGTTGGTTTGACCAGAATCAAACAGACAAACGCATGGGTCATAACGACTTCGTGAGAAAATAATTATGTCCAATGTCAATAGTCTGTATAGGCTGTGGGTGACTGGCGGATCCATATACATGCGTCTAAGTTAACGTAGCAAACGTGATCCTTTACAGGTAGGGTTCGGAACGATCACTTTATTCATTCACTCCAGAAAGTGCCCAATTCTCAAGGCAAAATATTCACTCTGAAACAAGGTGGTGGGCACGGAAAAATCGTGCAACAATTGGGCAACTGAACTAAGAAAAATACTGAACCAAAGGCGCCGAGGCACTCAGTAAGTGAGCATACCTGCGAAACATTGCCTCGAATCGCCAGCGAGTACCACAGATTTGTTGCTGTCAGATAAGATTTGGTAACCAAAGCACATAACTCTGTGGAGTAGGCTATTTGTATGTAATGTGAGCAACTACGGTCATAGTGTTTCACTATACTCAATCTCTGTGGACTGTCAAAAATCCACGAAGTTGATGTACTTGTTCGTCCAGTATAATAAATTTGTCCTATCCCTCGACCTTGAAGGGGTCAATGTGACTGTTCGAAATTGTTCGGAAAACGATTACTTTGCTTAGTCTACACGGTGCTGTTTAATGTCAGGTGCATGCAGGGAGTTAATGCATATTAGTAGAAATCATGCTCATTGGACTTAGTATCGTTACTCATAACCGTACAGCTGCTGAATACTGTTGATTTTACCCTTGGGTATCTATCTGAGACGGTAGTCAGTGTTGGGCTGGCAATACTGAAATTGAAAGCGATTCTGCTCCGATGCATAGTTGATGTACAACTGCTATTCAACGGTGTGCAATACCGATGGGCAGATCTTGTAGCAATGAGATGCCCGCTTGGAATTTTCTTGGCTGATGCATTCATAGGAGAGCTTGAAAGCAACATGATTCAATCTACCAACAGCCAGTTCCCTCAATATCATTGACACGTGGATGATTTCGGTAGATGTCTGCGCCATACCTTTTCCTATAAGTATACTGCTATAAGTATATTGCTTTTCTTTGATGGTATTTTTTACCCATTTTACGGAAATTGTTCTTCTCTTCGCTGCCCATTCTTTATAGGTCCGTCTATCGGTGGCTTGAATGCATGTGAGCAGCTTTAGGTATTAAAAATTTGTATCGTTCTTGCTGAGCCTACGAACGCTACATGAGGATCCACACGCGCAAATTCTAGAAACCTTTGAATGCCAGCTAGACATAGAGCTTGGTAACTAATAATGAGTTTACTGTGTTTTCGAACCTGTGACTACGCATTTATATTGTAGACTTTTTCATCCAACAACTTGTTTTTCTTCTAAAGAATACAGAGTAGAAAAAAGTATTTGTTCTGTTAGCGGTATAATTAAAGCAGCATTTTCCGCTTGAAAGGATTTGATTCGCTTGTACTTAATGTGTGTTCATTGGTGAAGAGTCCAACGCCGATGCCTTAAAAGAACACGAGCTAGTTAGAGTAAGGAGATGCACTACTGTTCAGCCAGCGTAAGCGAATGAAGTCCAAGTAGTGGGCTTCTTTTTTGAAAGTAGCTGGCTGAAAATTATGTTTGAAGTTGAACCCCACGATCAACTGCGAGTAGTGTCCAATTTTTGAATGGAAAAGCGTAGTAAACATTTCAGTCAGCTAGCCATTTGGACAGTGAGTTATTTTACTTCCAATTGTATCTTACCAACTGTAATCAACCCAGTACTTGTTGGTTCGCTGTTAACTCACATTTCGCAGTACTTTGGTCTCAGCACGGCTCGGATCCAAACGGGGCCGGAGTCCAGGCCAGAGTTTCCACAAACTCGGATTGATCGGTATGTCTCGACTCGGTCCCCATACCACTCTTTTGGAGAATCGAAGAGAACCGGAGTGAGGGAATAAAGTGAACAGATGAAGAATAAACCCGAACTATGAGAACTGTAAGACTAAAAATCCGAAAACGAAAACGATCTTGGTTGATACTAATTGTTTCACCTTGAATTCCGTGAGGCTGCCGTTAAACGATATGATAGTAACTGTAACTTACATGGATTGAGCAGGATTTCTTACTGAAACCTAGCAAACGGATCGCTAACTAATTGTAGGCATAGTGAAGGAATTCCGTATTATAATGACTATTTTTCTAAGTAACGGTCAATCAAGTGGAACAGTTATTTGTACCCGACTGGCTGAACTGCCTGTAGACAGAAGAAAACCAGGAGGACCTTCAAGCGCATCGGCATCTCAGAGTTGCAAAGCTACATTTTGTAATATTAGTCGACTATATCAGCCTGTTTCCGAATCTGGTTTCACCTAAAGAGCACTGAAGCTGTGCAGTAGTAACAGCTTACTAGCGGAGATGTTGTACGTCCTGGAATAAGTTACTTGAATGAGTTATTATTGCTCTAAAAACGACGTGCCAATCCACGCATCCTCCCAGATAGCTACCAGCTAATGAAACACGTGTCTGCGTTAATTAAAATTTTTGCAGAGAATGATCAACAACAAGCTGAATTCCAGAAATCTGAGGCGTCTTCTGCTTTTGGACGTTAACCATCTAGTTTTGCTGCTCTAATCTATCGGAGTTCGTGAAATTTATCCTGAGCATTTAAACAATGATATAAACAAGATAGATGTTAGTCGTTTTTTTGTCTTAACAAACCGCATTTTTTTGCGTAACATGAAAGGATGTCTCGGGATTACCTGCAGTGGGTTCAAATATACAAGAACGGTAGATTTCTGTAAGTTCAGCAATCATTGCAACGATGCCTGATTATAAAGAACACATCGTTGCTTGTATCTACGTACGTAGGAGCATATTCCTGAAAGGTTATCAACATCCGCACCAAAATGTAAGAAACCGACTTCATCGACCTTCAGAAACACCCTAACAACTGGTCACTCAGGTAACCTTGTCACGTCATCCAAGACAGTGTTATACATTGGCTGCCCGAAGCTTGTTCCTGTGGAGTATATCATTTTGGTCACTCATTTTGGTCCTCGAAACAAATCCGGAAACGTGGCCACGGTGATTAGGAAACAGTGAAAAATGACCGGCCAGCACTGCTGTCCCCACATATTCGGCTGAAAGGGAGCATCATGTTAATATAGATCAAGCCGTCCAAGCTGTCTCCTGCATGCCCGGTAACTTGTTAAATTCCGTCCGAATGGGAACATCTGGCATTTTATAAGTTATCGGAATCAGGTTACCTGACTCGCTATTATGTCAACGAAAGCGACTTGTTTGGGTATTGCATCTGCCATGGTCATAAGTCGAGCTGAACGATGTTTAACCTGCACGATTAAGTGGACGACCGATCGTGTTATTGGGGGGAAATCTAGCTGACCTGTATTAAGTCCGGTTATTCCGATCTATCTTAATAAACTCCCCATATAATTCTACCAGTCTGAAGATGACATCGGAAATATTTGTTCGCCCATTCATCGTCAATCCTATCAACGCGTTAGGCGTACTAGAAACGGTGAGACTAGTGGTTCAATTTTAATCAAACGGCCTCAGCCCATTTTTTGCTCAAAAGGCACCTAACATGGAAGTGGGTGTACTTTAGAAATAGGTGAAATGTCGAAACTGTTTGATTCATTGGTTTGTTTTTGATATGTGCATTTTGTACAAAGTTTGCTGTTATTACGTTAGCCATTGATGAAAATAAATCAAAATGTAAACATCTGGTCACGTAAAATTTCTCTTAGTTTCAGCTAGACTGATAAAGGGGACTCGCTGTTCAAAGGTTCGTATGCTTACCACAAGTTCGATTGCGCATCATGTTCTTTTGTGTCTAGCAGTAATTGCTACCAGTACTGAGCAAACACTTAACAAACACTCAGATTGAACAAACTCGATTTTGTATCCTATGTTCTCAAATGTACCTCAGTTACTATATACATATATATATATATACAACAATCTGCCTGTATATTGCCCACAGAGACAAGGCTTTGTTCCATGTTGAACGAGTCAATCAGACGAACTACTTCATGATGTGCTGGTCCAGGTGAACTAGAACACAAACAGCTTGCTGACTGCAAATCCGAATGTCAAACATTTTAAAACCGGAATGTTTGATAAGATTATCTGTGTGCGAAAATTGTGATTAGATGCAAATGTCGAATGTTCATTTGAATCTTGGATTATTGTTTAAGTTTTCGAATTTTTCAAATCCGCCTTCTTTTCAGGTCAAATGGTTTCGTTGCATGACAAACGATTTCTCCTTCAGTATCCCTATATTTGACAGCAATACTATGACTATCTTAACTGGTATTTTGTAACAGGCGATTATGACCATCACAGTTCATATTGAGTACTGAGGCTGACAAAGCATCGAAAAGCGTTCGGAATTTTTATGACGCAATCCTGTCATGAATGGAGTTAACGATCAAATCTGAGCGGTGCAACTCAGATCGCAGCAACCAAGAGAAGGAGCAGGGACTGGATTAGAGCGAAGATAAAACTAGGCACAGAGTATCCTTTGGCTAACAAATTAAACAGTTACAATCCCTGAACAAAATCATCATCTCAATGGCTAGAATAAACTGTACTGGGAAAACTCGTATTTGAGTGAGCTTTATACTGTGGAACACTTGAAGAGCTCTCAGTCCATCTATCCCCAATCTACTCTTTAAATAAGGACTGACGTTGCAAATTCCATCCGCGTGCAGTTATATAAGATAAACATGGCACACAGAACACTCTGACCACATCAACTCTAGTCGCAGCAACTTCGTTCAACAAATAGAGTCCAATATGAGGATATAACCTACGTTGAGAACCGCTCGAGTAACTCCATTTTCCCCGCTAAGATATCTCACCTGTAGTGTGTTGGCCTGATGTCATCTCCGACGGATTTACCGATTCTGAACCGGGGTCTGGGCAACTTTTGAATTCCAATGTTAGTGTGGTCAGACTTCTTGTCTATTTCGGTTCCAGCTTCACCAGCGTTCCTCAGCATTTGGCGTTGTGTATCTCCGGGCAACCACGAAATATTGTAGGATGGAGGATTTGCTCGCACCAATCGATGACGTAGTTTTTGCGGCTCTGGAACAGCACGCTCCGCTGTAATTGTGTGCAGACAAAACAACACGAAAGACGTCCACATTCATTGTGAAGTGTTTACAAGCTATTACTGGATGCGGTGTGAGGAACATTGCATGGGTAACAATCCAATACTCGCCTACTTCCATTCAGACACTTACCTCAACGCTCATTAAGTGGGCAAACCGTTTTTCGGACAATCAGACATATATACTTCAATTATTTGGGCATGTTAAAACGGGTAAAGTCATTGTTATAAGGATATTACAGTCACCTAAAAATATTATCAAGAGAGGTGGGGTGCCTATATGACCAGATGGAGGCTGCTGAATCAGTTGGCTCCAGGGCAACATTGACATCAAAAGCAAAACGTCCGAATTTGAACGAATTTATCTACCAGGCTGATTTAACAAAACTTCGTAGGTCTACTTTGACAGAACCTGTTAGTACTCCTCTTAAGCGGATAGGGATCCCGGTACTTGTACTCGCGTCTTTAAGCGCGTTGTTTTTCACCCCATACAGATGGCACAGTGCATATGAAGGTGCCTTTGAAACAATCTCCGGACTATGCACAAATTGACTGACTGCTTATGAAGAAGGCTGAACCGCATTCTGAAGGGTTCTTACCTGGGTTCCGGACGATTATTTCAAACAAGCATCAAGTATGCTGCTCGATGTTCAGTCAGCCTGTTCCGTTGATGTAGAGTATCGCAGAGCCTAAGTAGTACGCAAGCATAGCACAGTTGGACGTGAAACAAAACTTGTCAAAATGACTGCTGGTTTCTCATCTGACTCGTTAGGTCGGAGCAAGTAATGACTGCCCGCGCGAATGCATACTGTATCCAACAGTTTGGTTACCAGTCAATGCTCGACACATGCAGTCTCATGAAAGGATAAGACATCACGTTTCATTCTGCTTCATATTGCCTTTCAGCTGCCAAATCAAGTTTGCAAGACTTCCCTTTTTGACAAGATTACCGACTTAGGAATGCGTTCACTGAAGCTCCTGAAACGCTTCAGAACATTACGAGTCACTTGCATCAAGAAAGACATGGTGTGTTGGGTTCACAATACAGTGATTTGAGTAGAAATATTAGTAGTATTGTGACAAACAGCAGCGTGACAAACAGCACGAGTTCAAATTAGTTCTTCACAGTTCTCCAGACTGGCGAGATCCACTCACTGGTAGTCCATGGACTCATGGGGTATAAAGTTATCGATCAGACACCGAACTGTTTCCTAAACCGATTATCTAAATTAAAGTAATTGATTTCTGAATGAAAAGTCTGTGGCGTTCACGCTTGACAGGTTGATTTTTGCACATTGTGAGTGTATGACTTCTTCAGTGGGCCCAGTGAACTACGAAGCTGGTCAAGTGAAACACAGCTGACCTACGCCACCACCAACTAGACGTGAACCGAAACTGAAGTCGTTGTTTTGTTTTTTCTCTCTCTGAATGTTTACTCACAAAATCTGAACATTGTCTATGGCCGTCAAGTGGTCACTGCAGGGCGGTGTTCTGCTGGACTGTAACAAGTTAAGCAATGAATATATGTGAGCAGGCACAATGAAGCCACTGGTCCAATTCAAGTTCCGGTCCGTAATAAACAGAAACTACAAGATTTTCCATTCCAATTTGACAGTATTCGATCGTATATGAGTTCACAACCAACAATCTTTTTAGTCCAGAATGCCAAGAAGATGGACCAACATAGAAAGGTGTCACGCACATAATGCTTTCGGTCTGTGTCATGTGCCTGATCGACCGAGGGGAGCGATTCAAACACAAGTTGATTTGTCTCTATACTGTATGGATACATGCATGCTTGCACGCCTGATAACTTACATGGTGCACTACTCCACACACTTCGCTCAAGTAGTGAGGTTATATGTGTGGGAATGTGAGGTATGCCGAACTTTAGCTGCCAAATCTCTGCTAACCTAACCTAAACAGAGCTTGAAAAACACGCGAATTGAAACCCGTACGCTACGGACAGAAAAATTCATTTAACTAGCTTAGTCGATCCGGGGAACCTTCATTATATTGCACCATACGAGCATGAGCAAATAGTACTTTCCAGTGCTCAACATAATTAGGAAAGATGTTAGAGTGAGAAACAAATAATGTGGTTACAACTATTAGTTAATCTATCAGGTGATAGGTAGTGAAAAGTCAACCCACTCACTTATTTCGTTGCACTCCAGATTTGGCACCCATGGGGCTGTGATCAAACCTGAACAAGCTGGAGTGCATAAACATGCACTCATTTCGACTTTTGGTGTGACCTCGGCCCCGACCGGATTCACATCGTCGGCCATCCTGCTGACTACCTCCACTAGATAGCGACAATTCAAGTGTAAACCAGTTAAGTGTGTCTCGCCCAATCGGATTACCGTCCGGTTACCTGGGTTTGGCAGAAGCGGTAAAGGAACCAATGTCTGCGGCCACAACTGCTTGCCAGACTGCTGGAGAGATTTATCCGTGGGACTGTTAGACACTGAGCTGAATCCTAAGTCGTCCATTGATTGGGTTTCGATACACACTTGAGGGGTCCACTGTAGCTGTAACAGACGCGGGGTAACTAGAATGAAAAAAACATCAGATTTACAGTTTTCTGTATTTCAGATCATCTGAGATGAAAACAGTGCTAAAGTATTTGTCCAAACGCAAAAAGTTAAACAAACTGGACCAACAGTTCCAAACAGGAAGTACTTATAAAGAAACTGACTGATCGTTCGTACACACTGTGTTCACTGTCCAGTCACACTGAAAAAGTCAATGGAGCGCAAATTCCGCGGAGCACATGTAACCCAGGTCCAGTAGTCAGAGTATGTTTGTTGTTTAGCAGACTAACAGCTTTTCCACTGGCAAGGAAATGGTCAAATTGAACCCACTTTCGTAAGCCGTTGGCGTAATATGCACGAATGCATCGACGTAGTGTGGATGAAGTTTTAGCTGTTGACAAGAAGAATATGCACTCACGTTTGAAAAAGCAAGTTTTAAACGGCTTCATGGAAGTGATCGACCTAGCACAGTTACCGGCAGGAGATAAGCATCTTCTGGTTAACAATATCCGAGTAGCCATGATGATATTGCAGTGACGCCTAAAGAAGTGGAATTTGATTTGAATGCTTTGCACACGCCGTCATACTAACGAATAGGTGCATGAAAGCAAAACTAGAATTCGTCACGAATTTCCGTGTGGTGCGACGCTGTTTTGCCATCTTCTCAGTCCTTAGCAAAGCTAGTTATACAGCAGTGGTCAGCACGAACGTTAAATTACTGTGAAACCACTGAGAGGAGAGTAAGTTCTAATTGAGAACCGAGAAGAATGGAATAGTTGAGGCCTAATTGCCACAGAAAACAAGAAAGCTCATGAAACTCAAGCATTCGACATTAAGGTAGACACATAAACAACTAACGGTAGATGAAAGTATGACATAATCACAAAGAGAGTTCCCTGCGGTGTAACAGCTGTCTGTAAGTGAGTACAGTTACTCGAAAGGCAAATTAGCCAGACAATGGTAACATTTAGGCCAGTTGGCTCTAGTAACCGTCATTTTATACAAAGTCTCCAGTCACAGACCCAGTGGGCCGTAACGTTGTGTGGAATCGAAAGAATTCATACTTGTTTGGCGTCATCGTAATGAAGGATTTCGCGTTGAAGACAACTGGTCGGTTGTTCACGATCCTGTAATTTGCTCTTATGTGAAAGGAGGCACTTCATGCTCACGCGACTGGTTGTCGTCCGAGACTTACTGGAGTCCGAGAGGAAGGTTGATGATTTTTTATTTACACGTTTTGTTTCAACTTTATGTTTAACTGGTTAATATGAAGAATTAGCAAAGATAAAGTTTTGTTAGTGTGTATAGTCACAGTTTGGCCAGTGTGCACTGATCAGAACTTACGCACTGTTAGTTGACGGCTTAAACGCGGTTCAAAATACTTGATGTAAATTGGACATCGTTCAAAAAATTGCCTCAGCTAGCCCACTTCATTGTGGATTCAGGACACTCTTTTCCAGTCGGTACGTTCCGACCCATTAAGTACGCGACGACTTAGCCCAAATACTTCAAATTTAAACAAGTCCCTTTTGATTTAATTTGTGGTGATAGAAGCCATTCGTGTGATCTCCACTTTTACTGGAGTGTAAGTCGTGACTAAGAAATCAACTGGTGTTTGAGTAGATTTGCAGCCAGTGCACAGTAAGTGTTTTTACGAGGACTCTGCTCTGAGGTACACTCGTGTTTTAATGGGCCCCCTGGTTGAGTGGAAAGTAAGTTTTGGAAGCATCTGGATCAGAGATAAGGTCGACAGTTAAGACCGTTTATGTCAGGGTCCACGAGGACATTAGTTCGAATGATGATGCGAACTAGTGTGGGAATGTAATGTACACACAGCTCAGGTAGAAAACGACTGACCAATAATGCGTGTTGTGTAACTCTACATCCATTATCAGTACAAATTAGGGTTGATAAAGTCTACCGCTCTCCCGCGTGATTCATAGCATTTTGAGTGGATGTCATTAATTTATAACCTCTGAAATTTTACAAGCGCAAGAGTTAAGGAATTCAATTCACATAACTTACTACAACCCCAGTGAATGCGACCCCGTGGCCTAGTGGGCAGATGTTTGGACTACAATCTGCCGCTCATCCCCAGGTCACTGGTGTAATTCTACGGCGTTTACGGCGCTGATGAGGCCCAACTAGGTCAAACCAGCTCTCTACCTTTCCGGTGGTAATCACTATTGTCAAAGCTCTTTCGCAAACCCTTCTGGGATTGTGACGGATGACTCTCCATATACAGGCCAACGACAACATACCGGCTGACTGATTTCGGTTTGTGAACGAAAGGAAGCTCAGCAGCTAAGGCAAGTAATTCACAAGCAATTCGTTTTTGAGTATAATTAACATAATTAACATGACCCCCCCTGGGGACTGAAGAGCAATCATGGATCTACTAGTACCTCTGTAACATTTTTGTCGAATTTGCCTAAGAAGGCTCAAGTTATGTAATCAATCATACATACCCGGGAAACCTCAATGGCACTTAGTCATTCAGTGATGATCATTGTGCCCGTAAACCCTATGACTGTGTGGTATTTTTCGGTGGAGATTTAAACCTTCACGGCTTTTTTTAGACCTAAATGGCACACGACATCCTGTGAAGACAGATTACAGTAACCGCAATGGAACAGTTTTTGTTATGTTTCAGCCCATTTAACACGGAGGCTGTCCATTTAAGACAGTGACTTACCGACAATTTGCCCTGATGAAAGTGTTGAATAGTGTTCACTGAGCTGAACACGCATTCGCACCTCCCGTCCGTCAAATACTGCCTGGTCCGCCTGTATTTTCAAATAGGTAGATGGCTGCTCTTGGTCAAAAGCAGTAGATGAGGAAGAAGAGGTGAAGTTTGCCCGGAGGACATGCATTCTGCTCCGACCGTCACAAACACATTGTTCAGACTGACCTACAGTCAGAATAAGGACATACAAACATGAAAAGAACCGAATAGGGCGGCCATTATCAAAGAGTTTGTAGAACGCGCTAACGTGTTAGGATATCTCAGAAGTCCGACGGACAGATGAGCATGATTAGACTGTCGGAAATATAGAGGTGGTGAAACGGGTTCGATTGTGGTGTTTCGGTCTCATTACCTGGTGGAGCAGTCTTAATACAAAGAGGGCGCGGACCAACTGAAATGAGTATGAAACTTTTGAACTGAAAAGTTCGTGTTAATTTAAAGCCGAATGAAGTCAAAGGATTCAGATTCGGAAAAAGTTTTGCTATCGTTAAAGTGTGTATACAAAAATAGGAATCAGGCTGCGTCGACTGTCCATCATATACACGTAAATGAATTTGCCCTTCATATTATCTATTTTATAATGTTTCAATAGGGAATGAGTTTTTGGAAAAATCCCACTAAAGGTGGGGGTGACAATAAATGGGGTTGTATGCAAGTTACTTGACCATTTCCTTACATCTGAAAATTTATCACTTCTGTGCGGAAATGTAGCCAGTTTCTGGCGAGCTGTGTATGCTAAAATCAGATTTGCGAGTTTTCAACTTAGTCCTAACTCTTTTCACACACCGAAATAATCATGACACTTGGTGTACACTGCATTAAGTGAGTGCTTTAAACAAGTGCTTTTCGGTAAAATTTTATAATTAAAACGTGAGCTCCACCTCAACGCCGAAAATTTTAGTAGATAAAGTACATTTCTTACCGTCTTCCTCAATGAAACAAAAGACTCGCATCTCATGGTTTTCTGTCGTTTGACTAGTTGCACACAGGAACTAGCGGTTCACCTCAATTTCGATTCATTAACTGTTCGCTCGTTTTGCCATGAGAACGCAATTTCACATAAACGTTATGCATTTGGCCTGGAGATGATTGGCCAACAACAGTGTTGTTCGTTATAGTATATTTTTATTGGTAACACTGGGGATTTTCCACTCTGTGAAATCACAGATTACATTTGACCAGAGGATTCCAAAATTAAAGACAGCTTTAAATAGAAACCACTCAGTACTACGACAGAAGTGCTGACCACTTTATAACCTTGTATTGAGAAAATCGATCGATTCTTCATGCTCAACACAGCGTCTGCTAG
>QNGE01007313.1:0-23957 GCA_008508345.1 Paragonimus westermani | reverse complement strand
CGATGTTGGATTGTCATTAGGAAATTTGCTGCAACTCTCGCAGTCAGGTCAAAGTGACCGACTTGTGTTAACCGTGTNACCGTGTTGCTCATGTCTGCACCTGTCAATAAGACAAACCTAGAATGCGAATCACAAAAACGGCACTAGTCTTACCAAAGTACCGTTTGCATCCACTTGGTAGTATTTAGAATGCGCCATGGTAAATTGCACCAACCAGTCCGACAGTATTGCTGTTGAGAAGGAACTTGAGTGAACGTTTATCAGATTTGACATGGTGTTCTGAGGTTGTTCGGACGTTTGAAGCTCTGTACGGAACATCAGCTGGAGGAATATTCCGGCCAGCTGTAGAACACTTGGTATGAATTTCTTCACTGGAACTGCATGCATGTTTGTAGAGGCAAGACTTCCGTTCTCCCCTTTGCCATTACATTCCTTCTGTCTTCTGTGAATTCTCGTCCAGCAGCAATTCAACCAAGTCGTCAGAATAAGATCTGGAATCTTCATCTTTTCCATCAGGGTGGGAGATACTTTCAGTTTGAACTAACATTAATATTTCTCCAATTATGCACGATGCAATTACAGATATGTCTCACCCAAACACGGGTTATTTTCATCCAAAATACTGAGTTTCGATCGACCCGTGAACCTAGCTTGACCCCGGTCTGGTTCATCGTTCGCCGTTGACCACAGTCTCATACCATTATATGTGAATACACACTACATGTTTATGGTATGTCAGTTCATGCACCGTCACTAATCTACTCCAAGAAAGTGATCGTATCACTTTTTGCGCTGATAATGTCATTGTGAAATCGTATTTTGGCAGAGCATTTCAGTGGTTGGTCGGCACATTCTAGCCTAACTTTGGTTTCTACCGTCAACACAAATCAGCACAATTTTAGCATCATTCCTAACTCCAACCGTGGATGCACTTGACACAACGTATCCTTATCGCGAGCAGTTTAACTGAAAAGGCGTAAACAGTGACACTTACGACACCAGAACAAATCGGTCTCTGATTGGAGAAATGCGCTCCAATTGATGTAACTACTCCGGTAAAAACATGCCAGTAATGTTGGAGTAGATGTGGTAGGAGCGTGACTACAGCACAATATCTTCCTCCTGGTTAACCTACATAAGAAACCAATTCGTGCCAACAGCTGGTTGTACCAGGATAAACCTCGACATATTCACTGATCATAGTTTAGCTTCTTGTATCACTCACTGGCTTTCAGTTCTCTCAATGCACCACCACCGTTATCTCCAACGCGTTCTTTCCAAGTTAGTCCTCAATTTCTGGGCTACATGACGTTTCTAATTTCGTCAGTATGAAACATGTACTGTTTTATCCAGTGAAAAATGATAACAGCAAATTCCTCGACGTCTGCTAGTGGTCCCGTTACGCTTTTCTAGGTGCCGGACTATCAAATTTATTCTCACTGTGTATTATAGACTCTGACACTGAAGTATGGCTCGTGGTGTGAATGTGTTGGGTATGACAGCTAGCGTCACAACACAGAAATCTGTAGAACATTGGGACATCCTAGGTCCGATGGATGTTGATATTTTCTTCCGTTCTAATCTACCCACCGACCATGTAGACAGCACTGGCAGAGTCATCGACTTGCTTCCCTTTGCCATTCTCTCTGTTCGTTTTCTCCCAACGGAAAATTTGAAAACGGAACAGAACACACTAAGAAATCCATAGGAAGGAAAACATGAATGCCTTCGCTGATTTGCGACAGGCCGGGGTGTGGCAGTCGGGTCACCTACATCTCAGGAGCACGCAGCATGACCATTGTGTGCGTTCGTATCATAAATGCAGTTCGAGCCTCCAATCTGATCAAAACCGTCTTGGTAATATTGACAGTGCGAATTTCATTTACTGCTGCGCCGGCAATCCACATGAGAATGTCAGTTGTGGCGTTGCTATCAAACAATGCTCTCCAAGGTGATTGGTCTTGACTAACCGACAGTTCCGTTGTCGACGACTACATACGAGGTTGTTCGTTTGGTTGATAGCGATTCAAACAATCCCGTCGGTGCGTATTCACATATCACACATACTGGTCGGTTTAGTTCAAGTTCAGATTGTGACATAGTGTGAGTGAGCATCTGCGCTCTAGATGCAAATTTCTCATCCCGTGCAATCAATTCACCAAATGCCAGAAGTGCGGCTATTCTACCACCCGTGCCTGGTAGTGTTTCTGTTGATGCTAGTGTTACTGTTACGCTGTGTGCGTGCACTCCCTTGGTGCACGGCTTCAACGGTCTGTCCTACTTAAAATGAATGAACAGATTGGACATTCATTCACCAAAATATCGACGACTACGTGGTGATCTGATCCTTACACGCTGGACATCAAATCTCTGCAATTGTGGTCCTGACCTCTCCCATTTACTCATGCGAGCACGACTGCAGGTGGACGTGCTCTAAACTCAAACGAACCTCGGTCTAACCACGTGAATTTTGAATCCTATCCACCACGGCGCGGGAACGATCTTTCACAAAACGCAGCTCTGGTACACCAGGGGGATTTCAAAAGAGAGGTTTGTGCTCCTCGGTTGCAGTTTACTCTCTTCTCATAATCTAGTATCCTCAATCCCTCGACTCACTTCGTACACTCATTGCTTGATATCTTTGTTGTTGCTTGTTTCCACTCATGACCTTCCTCGATAACTTTCAATTCATTCAGCCTCATGCATCATCTCATTCATTTTAACTTATCCTGGTTTCATCAAGTAAATATTAGGGCGGGGACTGCAATGTCGATCTCGTAAACATTGCTGGTTGGCCCGTGGTTGGATTCATGAATACAAGCTAAGTCAACATAGTATGCTCGGCTCTACCCAACTCGCACTTCGATTTGTACGACATGTATCCGCAGCAACAATCACAGGAGATATTTCTGAAATTCCGTTCCATCCTGAACTCGAATCAGAGTCTGAAATCGATGCACTGAAATCAACTCACCGTCTGGTTTGAAGTGCACAAACAACTCGCAATACCATACGTCAGAGCCAATAGATTAACGTTATCTACAGGTGATCAAGTAACAGTCAGCTGTTTCAGCAATTTGACCGGATCGAAGGGTTTGAAGCAAACAAACAACAACCACAACTGTTTGTGGTAACCGCAGACCCCATGGCATTTCATTTAGTTGCTACACTGTTCAAACCGTAAGGTACACAAAAATAGGCTTGAGTAATCCAGCAAATGAGTAGACACAATAAACTGTATGATCAGGACAGATATTTCTGCTTACCAATGCAGTCAGTTCTGTGACAAACACATGACCACACGAGGATGACTTTTGGGTACGGGTGTAAGTGGCATCATGACAACGCAATAACCGCATGTCTATGGTGGTTCAACCACATGAAGTGAACCAAACTGGATCGTGTCACCAGTGCTTAGTACATGAATCATAGAGCCACGGATGTTCAATAACCACACGGCAGGTGTTTATTCACGCAAACATTTTCGTGCACATTCTGGCAACAAGACACCTGAATGAGACGCTCTGAAACCTGTGACGAACACAAACACTGTTTGACAGTACTGCCTACTTTTGTCACGTTCCTTCTGAAAGCTATCAAGTTGACCTCAATCTGTGTTCACGTCTCCCAAACAACACGATCATAATCATTTCTGTAAGACTGTACATCAACTGAGTGAACTTAGTTCTTGCGTTTTAGGAAAATGCGCTGAATTAGATCACGTGTGTCCAAATGTACTTTTCGCTCTTACAATAGACTCTCATCTCTACAGGTCGTAAACCTGCATGCACATAAGAGAACATTCCTAGAAAGGTTGCCATGCGGTACATCTACGAAGTAAGATAAGATGTTTCTCCACTGAAGTTCTCGTTCAGACTGCGAAACTTTCTACGTACGTGAGATATTTGCAACGCTGAACACTATCAGCGGTTCACTCAGCGAGCTTCACAATAAGCATTTTATATGCAGAAATCATTCATGTGCAATCTGTGAATTCCGTTCGGTTTATTTTTCGGTAGCAACATGTGAGTGACCTTTGTGAGTAACTTTGATAATTGTCATAAATTTAGCAGTGACATTAATCAAATGTCACTGGCCCTCGTTTATTCATTTTTTGTTTCCCATTCTTTTCACGAACTAAGCATCGTAGATCCTGTCTTACGTTGTTTGTCCAACCGCACATATATATCACTGAATTCAGTTGACCAGTGCATCGTATGCACTGTATGGCCGGTGAGTATGAACCTGAAAATCCGATAAAATACATGGCTTCGATCAAACATTCCGGTTGCATCAGTGGGCTTGTTCGTGACGTACGTGACGGTTATATTAAGACTTCAGTAATATACCTTCGTCCGAGAAAACGGATAATCCAAATTCACCCCCTCAGAAGCCATCAATGAAACCGGAAATGATCGTTGAAGTATTCCACTGAACAGAAACCAAAGATGCACGGCCGTGATCACATCAATGTAAAATATGTATCTCGTATTTGATTTAGGGTGGATATTCACGATCCAAATCTGTCAGCGTCAAGTCCATATAGGCAACAGATCCCTGTAATGCAGGTGACGATGGTCATGTGGTTCATCAGTGTCTCAGGGTTACTGTTTTCATGCTCTTTCAAGTTTCTGATAGTTGATGAACTGGAAGACCAAACGACGATCAGCCGTACGCATCACAAACAAAGATTTCCATACAGTTTGAGCTCAATATTTGCACTTCCGTCATTCACCGCATTCGCTCCACCAATTGCTCATGACATGTCCTCAGTTAATTCAAGAAGTGTGGAGATTAATATTTGGTCCAATCCCTCTACCAAAAGTCTCCTGTGGTTTACCAGGCTGGGTGGAATTTCAAGTTAATTCCTAAACAGTACGAAATGTTATGAGGACGGTGGTCGAGTTTGTAATCTACGAAATCGAGATAGCTTATGGCATGCGCGGTAGTCATGCATTTTTGGTCGGAGATTAGGCTCGATATCGGAGAAACAAACCGAACCGTTGTCCAAGTGTTGCAACAGCTCATTCGAATTGACTTACACGGTGACCATGTAAGCCTGGAGTTACGCCTGGAGTGTCTTCAGGTTCATATATGTCCGTTGTGACCAGCTTACTGGGGTGAATGACCGGGTGGTGTACTCATGGATGTGGCAAGTGATAACTGGCTGTTAAATGCTTGTTTGTAGTGGACGTTGATTGAGTTGAAGTGACTTGTCTGCTTCAGCATAAACGTATTGAAGTTGACGTCAGCTACCACGACTACAGACTAGCCGGTCGGTGTGATTTGATTTACAATCAGACAGTGTAGCATAATTTACTGGTCTGTTTGAAGGTGGGTTCACAGCGGTCATACGACAGATAACGTCTGCTCAATTTACTGGCTGAATAATAATCGGACGGGTTTATCATTTTCGGTCCCCATGATGTGACGGGAAGAGATTGTTAAGGTCTATGCACAGTACAGTAGTCTACAAACTGCAACTAATGTCTAGCACTGTTCGGGTGGACGGGGCTATCCGGCTTGGAATAAGACATCTCCGAACCTAATGCTTCCGATATGAATAACTACTGATACGTTGAAACATCTGAACATGTGGGTATAACTAAGGCCACATTCAATATGTTTTTGTGAAAGTTCAAAACAACGTTAAATGTTTCTTTCACATCCTGACACTTCTTCCTCTCTGTTGAAGTTCCACTTTGTTTACTGATGCTTGTAATATAAAATTAGCACAGTAAGAGTGTGTTTGTTTTTCGCTACTTTAGTGGGTACCTACGTGCTTGTATTCCTGTACGTTAGAACCAAATTCAGCGCGCATTGCCTACCTTCTGCCTGAAATATACAGTAGGCGGGCATTCTAATCCATTGAAAGAGTGAACGTCGTGGAGCTCATTAGCTTACTCGTATGAAATGGAATCAACAGAGTAGGTTTCCAAGTTTCACGCTGTCTTTCACTGCCCATCGTAGCTTTTCACAAATAGAATTGCCTCCATAATATGATTTTTTGTTGACTTTGCACGTTTTAGGCTTATGCGATCTGTTTCTAATTCGTTTCTCTGTAACCCTATGGACAGAAATGGCTTCCACTTTAGCCACTTTTCCAATGCAATTGTACACCCCACATTTTTGAATAGGGCAGACGTGAACTGGTATTAGACAGTTTATGCTGATGCAAATTTTTCTACGTTCCAGTCCGCTAAACAGTCGTACAAGTCCCAAAATTTTCAGCCTGTTCGGTTGCTATCGGGGCAGTGGTAGTAGGCTGTGTGGATTACACTGACAGACTTGAATCAGTTTTTGGTGCTCTGTTTATAAGAAAGTTCAACACGAGCATTATGCAGCTTAATTTGCATCTAACCGTACACACAAAATAAACGGTGGTATTACAACCACCGTTCACAGAAGACAGTATCTGTCGAAGAATTACACAAAGCCTCACTTCAGTTGTTGTCCGCACTTTCTTTGCCACGAAGCCAATTGTCCTGCAAAGATCGATCGGATTCTCCACCCACGCGGTCAAGTGACCTACGCCTCAGTTCACCAACTTAAGTATAATCCATGAATCTTCAAGTCTACTGGCTTCTTGGCTTTGAATTCGCGGAAGAAGCCCTGATTGTATTTCATTTTCCGGGGTTGACAAGGCGGTTACTGTTAAACCTTTAACTAGCGTAACTTCCCGTGCATGTCCACTGCAAACATAGCTGGACGTTTGGAAACTACGTTATGCGCGCCGAAGAAAGTTTAGGCCTTGCGTTCCCTAGTGAAAATTTTCTGGGCACATTTTGGTGGGATGGAGTAGTTAATTTAATATAGAAGGACCCTTCTGAACTTTCAGGACGGTCAGAAGTGATGTAATGTGCACAAGTTTAACGGTAATTTAGGTCTCTCGCACAATGAAGAATCCTTTACAACTCCTCAGTTAATTTGAGAGGCTAACGTGATATCAAGTCAAGGTAAAATTAGTTTACTGGTGAGTGTTTGATGATTTGATTAATTTTGAGTCGGACATTGCTCACATGTGGTCACAGCATTTGTGTTGTGATAGTCTACGAGGCCGCCCCATTTTGAAAGTAAGTATTAGACTCAAGTTTTGCTCTCATTAGAGTTCGTCAATGGTGCATTTCTTTGCCACAGCTAGAGTTGGCACACCGACCACGTTTTCACGAGGCTAATGGTTTGACCACTGCAACAGTGACTTCACATTAGGCACAACTGAACTATCACATGTGATCGCTTAATAGTTTTCGCTTGTGAGTAATGATCAGGTTACCCGATAGTCTTGGCGAGAGACAGTTAGTGTCTGTTAGCTCCAATCGATTAGGACATCCTAGACAGGTCGAATTCTCCGACCTTACTAAACCTCCTGGACGATATTTAACATTACCGATGAGCAGTCGGGGCTTTGGTTCTCCTTTAAGTTGAATATCACTCACATATAAACACAGTCTTTGTATTCAAACAGACTCTCTAGCCACCTCCTTTCAAAAAAAAATCCTGGATTTGAGTTTCACTGTTGTTAGAACCTGTCGGGGGTGCATATCCTTACGACCGCCTAGATTAGAACTTCGGTGTGCTTTCTTGAAACAGCTCTGTTGACCAGTGAACAAGTACCCTAAAATCGGACACGACCAAATTATCGTATCTAAACGCTCAGCTCATTTCGCTTGCGAGCAATGACCAAATTACCCTAGTGTCTCAATAGGTGACACAATGACGTTCACTATGAAATCAACCATATACCCGACCACTCATCAATAATTTAGCCACATTTTTCACAAACACAACCGTCACACAAACGTCATGAACTGTTGACGTCCTAGCACGGATCTGTGTATTTTTTGCAAAATACAATTTAGCACTTCATCCACCACTGTGTATATTATTCAGATATATATGATTACTCAAAGAAAGACCGACTGACATTCAGCTGGGCAGTGAAGAGGAGGACTACATTTTGTTTGTTCCAACATACAGTTGTTGTGTTATTGTTGACTTTTCTAAGTTTCATTGATCTGTCAATGTTTTGCTAACCTGCCATCCGGAGGACGATTACTCTACGGCGCCACAGATGTACTTAACGACTTGGTCGTACACAATAGTTGGTATTTCGAAACACCTGTACGGAATACACTTCTGACGTATTTGTGGAGGATATGTGTGGAGGATATGTTAAATAGTGTGCTTATGGTTAAGTTGAGAGTGAGAAGGAACACGGTATCCTGTTTCAACCTATAAGGTCATCTCAAGCTCAGCAATTCCATTAACGATTAAATTCTTAAGCACACCTATACTATCCAACGGTGTTACACAGCATGCTACGGTGTTGTTGGTACCTTTTTGGCTTTCGATTTGGTCTTAAGCTCATGTTCCTTCATGTTACCTCCGGTTATGGGAATACCGATTCAAACTCTATTGCGGAAGAACGCTCTTCCCCGGTGCCTCCACGTTGCACGAAGCTGACCAAATCCAGAACGTGCGACTTGTTTATTGTAACGGTGACGTCATTCTTCCATGGCCAATCACTTCTGTCATCGGACGAATAGGCTGAGAACCTCGTCTTGTAGATCATCCGGCTATAGTGAGGTTGCAAGCTGCCTCTCTAAAACTCGCGAAAAGCTTATTTCGAACATCCTGTGATTCAGCTGGTCCAGCGTTAGCTGCCTAACTGGGCCATAACAGAAAGCATCTGAAATGGTGGAATTATTTTCAAGTTGAAAACCGCTCACATTTGATCGCAGCCTTCGCATTCAGATCGACTTTTCAGGCAGTCTCTTTCGAAAAGAATAATTACACTCGAGTTTCGCTCTCGTTAGAACTCATCAGTAGTGCATATCCTTGCCACGGCCGGGATTTGAACTCCGGCCACGCTTTTTATGAGGCAACCGTGTTGACCGCCACGCCATTGACCATTAAATTGTTGTCAAATTGCAGACTGCGTTGGACAGTTAATCGTTGAACAGCTCAGGTTGCACGACTGTGCGCCCATACAGACTTCGGGAAACTGGTAAGCCCTACACTGTGCACTTGTACGTATTCAATATTCACTTTACCTTTCTTGGTTATTTTGGGCTCCACTGAATGAAGTGGTCGTTTGTACTTTTCCAATTATAATTTTAAGGGATATCACTCTATTGATAAACAGATTGGGAATAACACAACGTTACGAGCAAGTTGTAATACTCTACGTTTCAACCACCTCGGGTGGCCTTCCTCAGGAGTGTTGTCACTCTACTTCGTGTAGATCAAATTGTATGGGTGTAAGCTTCGAAATATGAGTTATTCAATGAAGCAGGTGGGAATAAGTTTGCCAGGAGAAAAATGGCAATAAAGATGAACGCTTATGAAGAAATTAAATGTGATCATGAGCATTCAAATTTCCTCATGAAGTCTGAAACAGCTAAATCTCTAGTCTTTCGGAACATCTTACTCCGGTGCGAGTCTGATGGTATTTTGTGAAGTTCGTTTCGTAGACTTCCCATCTACGAAGCATAATACCACACGTCGAAAATCTCTTTCCTCTTTAGCACATGTTGGGATTGACAAAAACTGTGTTCATATAGACCGGTTGGTGAACGCGTGCAATGTTTAGGCAAACAAATATCAACGAACAAACAAACAGATTTCTTTCATAAATGACAAGAATCTCATGAGCATGAATTAAAATAAGGCTAAGTTATTTGGAAAAGGAAGACTGATATGGTTCGAACATAGCAGTCAAGTATGAAACAAACGCATAACTCGAACTGATGAACTGCTAGCTTTGGCGTTAGCAGTGTTACACAACTTCAAAATTATTCCGATGCCTATAATGACAGGAGAATCGGACCAACATCACAAATGTATACACCATGCATTTGCTTAAAGTCATCTGTTGATGGAAATGTATTAATAAATTCGAGCAGAACTTTCCAGGTTGGATATATCCTAACAATGGTAAAACGTTGTTAGTATTTCAAGTGACACATTTGTTGCTACGGCCCCAGCAAGTGACCTCAAGCACAGCGGCTAGTAATAAATGTGAGAACGTCTCACAGGATGCGGCACTCTATAGGTCAACACAAGATCTCTTCTAATAATGTAATGGCTCATAGGGGAATGTGCTATCCTATGCTATCCTCCTGTAAAAGGGAATGAACTAGTTGATAAAATGTGGCAAGTGCTGTATACTGAAAATAAAGAATTCCCGAAGTTTTGTTTAAAAGTTTTGCGTCGGTGTAACATACAACCCAGTGTCAATTTCCATAAGCGTCATGCTAGAAGCAAAAGAGACTCTTGTCCAGCAAATATCGATGGATTAGCCAGCATTCCTTCGCAATGTTTGCTCGCTGCCAGATCACTGCACGAAACGGAAATGAAACTAATCGAGCAGTATGTGCGATCAGAAAGATATTGGCTAGTGGAAAAGATGAGAACTACATCGATTAGCGAATTGATTCCCATCAAGCCGCTAGCCAAGTATCTAAATGACCCCGAACATTATGTTTACAACTACTTGTTCGTCATCTGAAGTCAAATAATGCTAAGAGTGTTATCTACAGGTCCAAAATGTTGCTGCTCGAGATCTAAATGCAACCAAATAGACAATGAAGTTCATTCAGAATGTTACCAACTGGGTGGACTCGTTCCAACTTCGGAATTTGAAATGGAACACCACAAATATACTGTGATGAGTATAAGCAATAAATACGTGGACAACAGAGTACCGAAGTTCATTTCACCGGAGCGGCGGTATTTGAACGGTATAAGGAAGCTACAAACTAACATAAGCTTTCTGTTAACGAAACGGGATAAAGGATACAGAATTATTGTCCCAGAGAAAACCGGTCATGTTAATAAACCGTTACCCATTTTATCTGATAGATCAAAATTTACTGGGACGAAAAGAGACGGGAATAAAGCAAGAACCACAGAGAGATAACCGTCGAGATTATCCCGTGTGCAGAAAAAGTCAAATTCGATTGAGGCATTTTCCTTCTAGCGCATGAGACCATAAGGGATGGTCATTCCTAATCTATATGGTCACCATAGAGTCCACACAGACGAAGTGTCCTTAAGGACTATTCTTGATATTTACGTGTCTCCGTATCGTGTCTAAGTTCAGTGACCAGTGGGGTTACTGGAACAATTTAAATCACAAATGACTCCATTCCGTTTACAGGACAATTTTGGATACATCGAGGCAGCTGGTTCAGTGAATATTAGGAGGTGACTTCGTAGTCCACAAAAATACCTTTGAGAGAAAGGATTACTTATATCGGTGTTTATATCAAGGTAGTCACCTGATCCTCAACATTCCTGTCAGCAAACAGAAAGAGCTTTTGTCAGTGTGCACTTCAAACGTACAATCGCAACTCAATAGAGAGCAATACACACAGAGTGACGGTGTGTCAGTGGGTTATCCGCAGATTCATTGCTGACAGACATATTCGTGGTCAAACAAGTAATTAGTGAATTACGTCACGTCACCCATAACTGCTTCCCCTGTAGGCGTTAATTAGATGATACACTTTGTCTGAGAAGCAATATCGATTATACGCAAACTCTGTTGATTGACTTCACTGGTGTGCATCAAAACACCGTGTTAACCATCGAAGTAAAGATAGACAACCGAACACCATTCTCAGAGGTTGCCATGCTTCACACAGTGGATGTGACAGTTCGAAGATCAGTTTACAGAGGAACACTTGGATTGGTCGATACGCGTACGTTTTTACCTACGTCCAGCTGAAGTATAAGCGGAACCTCGATTCCTGCCTGACAAATGAAGCCCAATGGATCTGCACGACAGATATTCTGCAGAACGAACTCCAGCACATTCGAGGCATACTGTGTCAAAACGGATATCACCAACCATTCTTAAAATGAAGTCGTCGAAACAGTGGATAAAAACCTCATTTTCATCTCATACAATAGTGAGGTTACCGGTGAGATTATCACTCGCCGAGTTTGTAGTCCAGTTGAGAGTGCCTATCCTGCAACACTGGTCATCTTATCGTTCATTACCTGCTCGGTACTGGTGCCGCACCCCAAAGATAGCTTGCTCAGGTTTTCTTCGTCCTTTTGTGCTTATCCCCTCACCTGTTATTGTCAAGCAGGTTACGTTGGGAGAACCACAAGAGGGCTGTCGGAGAGTACCGGTGAGCACCTCCAGAAATGGCTTAACAACGGTTCGAAAAAAACATTTCCAGTGCAATCAGTTCTCACCCAATTGACACTGGCCATCAAGTTGAGCTGGATTTAGCTTACCGATTCTTCCGCAGGTTTCCTCAAGCCCATTCGAGATCTGTGAGAGTACAGCTGTTATCAAAGGCGGAGGTTATTGCCATCAGACTCTACAACTCCTGTCCGTGTGCCCAAAAGCAGTTCGTATAAACCCTACATCTCTCTTGGCCAGCTGTTCCACAGCCGTTTGAAACCCAAGCAAACGTGCACCACTTAACACCGACGAACGCGCAACTCGAAGCAGGACCGTGTGACACACGTTTTTGAGCACTACCACCCTCCTTCACGAGACCATGATCCACGCTCATCTTGTGATTGTTAACGCCCCATTTGATTGATCATAATTTTCATTTATAACTGGCACATTCTCTAGTAAATGTAACAGTCTGATGACAATTAACTGTTGTGTTGCATGAGTGACTTATTATGGAAACACTTTTTGTTGCCTCCATGCTCTACTATGTCGATCAGATTAGGGTTTGACGAACGCTTGACAGACCTGAATAATCTGACCCACTATGGAGGCTTAACAATGAGTCAATATCAAGAGAAAGCGGTTTCAGTCTTGTTATCAACCGCTGAGGCTATTGCTATCAGACTGCACGACCCCGGCCTGTGTGCCCAAAAACAAGTCGTACAAACCCTCCACCTCCCCCGGCCAATCATTCCACATCCACTTGAAACTTGAACAATCGTGAACCGCTTGACATTGGTGAACGGATATCTCATGACAGGCTCGTATAACACTCGAACACATTCACCAACACCCCCAACCTCCCCAGTAGACTGTGATCTGTACCGTTTCTCTAATCTTAATGTTCCTGTTTAACTCGTCATAATTTCATATATAACCCGCACGTATTCCCATGTAATTGTAAAAGCCCGATGAGAATTACCGGAAACAGCTGTTTGCAAGATTGACTTCTTAAGAAAGCTGTTTATCTGGTGCATCCATTAGCATCATCGTGGCGCGGTCAAGGTCATATGCCTAGGTCGGCATCCTGTGGCATGTGTCTAGAATGTAGTCAAAGCGATGTCTGGTTGCTCCCCACGTAACTGCACCTCAAAAAAGCAACCTTAGTTATGCAGACACGACCAAAGTCGTTGAAACACACCCATGCACACCCACCCTTATATGGGACACTAGCCTACGGCACACGATTCAGCGCACTGGCCTCGTTCTGGCTACGAAATCTACGAGATTGTCCACATGAGCGGACACAACTTACCTCAGAACCGTTGAACAGACACGGCTGTTGTCAAGTGAAAATTAGAGTCGCTTCTCCACAACGAATTACGTCGACATCTACAGGATTCCACACAACACTTCACTAGCACACTACAGATTTCGACGTGGTAGAATTTTTTTGAGAAACACTGTCGTAAGTGCAAAAAAGTTATTGGAACGTTGTAGATAATACAAATGGTGTTCAAACTCTTTGATGTGAGATAGATGTTTAGTATTTTCACTAATACTACTCAGGAAATACTCTGAAGAGCAACGAAGCATTCTAAGTCTCAAACAGTGAGTGGCGTCGTATGAGACATGTTAGTCACACTGAAGAGACGGACAGTGCTCTCTTGAAACAATCGCCCCGAGGTCTCACACGCGGACGCCGGAAACTAGCTTTTCGCATCCTAAACAGAAATCAAAGTGTGACCAGTGATTAGTGAAAGAGTTGAATGGAAGCCAGCAGGTTGTGTTTCGGCGATGCGAAATATCAAAATCAATTCGGCCTTTCACAATTATTGTCCATTACTACCCACCTTTTCATTCCGCAAGTTGTAGCAGTACCGGTGAATTTACCAGGTATGGCAGTTCAGGTGGTCAGCCGAGACTAGGAAATTCGCACTATTGACAAATGCCAAAGAAGGCAGACACCTGAAATGGCCACTACTAGAAAACGGATTTCCACAACAGTAAGCCGCAGACCAAAAATCATTTAATGTAGCCGTCTAAACGATGGAACCCGAAAACCTATTATAACGCATTTGAAGAGTAGTATCTTGCAAAAACTAAAGAGGATATTACTTTTTAGTTATACAGCAAGGTGTCACACCGTATTTGTTAAATTATTGAAATTCGGACCGCTGATTCGGTCAGGTCATAGTGCCCATTACTATGCGTCATCGGCCTCAAAATCCAAATATCCCTTACGTGTTCGTTTTTGGTCCCAATCTATACCAGTCCCCCCCCCACTTATGTTCACACAGACATTCGCTTCGGATACGTAATTCATCTACTTCAGTCATTGGGTAGTTGCGCTGGCATCCGACATCAATTACCGAAATGAACCAATTCACTGTCAGTTTGCCTGAGATGCCGCTCATTTTGTAGAAGCAAACTCTGAATGTGTGGTAGCCACTAATGTGAGAACATTAGTCCGCAACAAAAGAATGCAACACAAATGCATATCTCCATCTTGGATCAGAGTTGCCCTGAACCTATCGCCGCACTGTTCATGTAGGAAATATACTTCTGTTATCACGTGCAAAATGGTGACTCTGTACACCTCGATCTGCGTGGTTAACGTATTTTTGTACTCGTAAGGTTTGAATATGTATTGGAATATCTCGCCGAATTAAACGTTTAGTAAAATTTAGAGAGCCAACTTCTGTCCGGTTTTTTATAAGTTTCAAATTCCTGTAGTGCTCCATGAATGTTTAGTCAAGTTCAGCAAAATACATACATCTTCAAAGGTTATAAGATTTGCTTATAAAATATACTGCATTTGTTGTGATCGTAAAGGAAACCTAGCCTAAGAAACTGTTTACTTCGTGACAGGCATGTGGAAATACAAAATCACGAAAGGCCAACGTATATCTACTTTTGTTGATAGTAGTGCATAGGCAACCCCTTTGATGACATGTCCCGCACAGTACCCACATACGTTTTCAGTCGTCCTTTTCCGAAAGCCGTGAAGTGCCATTAAGTTTCCATGCTTCCGACGCATCGTGTACTACTTATTATCGACGTCATACATCAAACAACACATTGTTTTAATAAAATCATATTTGTACATAAGTTTTCCATTCATGTATGCTGTTGGAATGTGACGTGAACCGTCAGTTTTCAGCCACCAATCTCTAAACGCAATACGATTCACTCAGTTTGCTACTCGTCACGCTTGTCATTTAGACTGTATAAGCTTCATCAAAAAACCAAGTGACATTACTAGCTGAAATCGTGTGTTGAGCAATTTGATGTGATCTGTTGCGAAAAAAATTGTATAGCTCACATCCTTAACTTAAAAAAATTACTCACTTTAGTCATATCGTTTCCCAAATTCATCAAAAAAAATTTCGGTCGTGATAAGTTTGAGTACAAAATTGGAGAGGGCAGCATGCAGTAACAGAAGTTTGGAAACTCAAATATATAACAGATGCCGGATTTCATAGTTAGGAGGAATATAAATTCTTCGTTGCTTTAATCTCCATTTTCGAAAAACCTGAGGTTCACTTGTTGCACGGATCCTAAAGCTGCGAGTAGTTCGCTCCATGTGGTAATTACATTTGCTTAATTAAAATACCGTGGGGACGCAACCCGTCAAAATCAACCCGGAATAACGAAAATAATTATTGTTTGCATGTTTCATCGATCACATGGCCCTTGTTTTCACTACGCCTTATAATCTGACTGATTAACTGAAGAAGGTGTTAGTTATCATAATGGCTTCCATGGTCAATATGGTGCGTGGTTGTCAACACCGTTCGTCGTCCGTTTGTGCTATGCATGTGGTTGGTATGGTTACAATTAGCAAATGATAATTATAAGCAACTGATTCTGGGACTTCGTCGAGATGCTTGTTAATCATGAAGAACTCCATGCACATGAAAAATTTGACATGAAACGTTTACACAGTATCTTTCCACATTGATCTAATTTGGGTATTAACTCATCCAAGTTGAACATGGAAATATATTTCTGTAGTGGCTAGTGAGTCACAACCTTTCACGCACGTTGTGTACAAAGCAGCAGACACGGGCAACACTTCCGGTCGTTTCATACCATCACGTTATCGATAGGTTAGAATAGTACCTGTTAAATCACTCCTGGCGATCTACAGTAACTCACTCAGGAACGCGTACACAACATTTCTAATAAGGCTTATACAGAATGTCGAGTTACCGGAACTATCTGCCAGAAAAAATAAAGAAAGGCGATCAGAAGGAGTCGTATTTGTGTGCTACTGGTTGATAAAATTAGAGCAAAACTGACATCTTACCTTGAATATGGATTGACCGGATATAAAAATTATTCAAAAGAAAGGCGTTCCAAATGAGGTAACCAAACGCGAGTATTCTAACAGTCACCGGTAAACAAGAAATGAGCTCAATAAAATAATCGAGTGCAGATAAAGGTGGGAGTGTATCAAACAGCACGGAGAGAGAAAATCTTAATAGGTTAGCAATGATACTTATAAAAAAGAAACACGATGTGCAGTTACGGTACACAATCCATCAGGATTGTTTACCACACCCAGCAAAGACAAATATAGGCAAATTTAGGATCGAATTCCTACAAAATACCCAACATACCTCAGTGGATTCATCGCCCCACATCATACAAAACATAAAACGACAAACGCACCAAACAAACTTCAAAAGATTCAACACAGGACCCCAAAAGCCACTTGGGCTTTCTCTACAAACCTTCGAAGGTCACCAGAGGAAAATGGCACCGGAGATTCTGGAGCAACTCCTCATATACCAGTAATACCTTTGGTCATACCATTTCACAAGTCACATTGACATGATGTCAATGCGTTGGTTATCATACCCTTCGGCCAAACATCTCGAGGAACTGGTGTGTCGTAAAGGAGGATGACGTCCTCTACCTGCAAATTACGTGAAACAGTGAACTACTCGTGAAATACTTGCAGTCCAGGCAAGTATTCACGTCGCCACTGCTTCCAAAATACGCAAGCGAGGTGCTGATCTTGCCTCTAACCCTTAGTATAACACTTTGGCATAGTAACGTCGTTGTTTAGAACACCTCAATTCGACCGAAGCGATAACAAATCATTCTGTCTCTGTACCTTCGGATTTTGGGGATCATCATAGATGGGCACAAACGGATGGTTGTTAATTATTTGTTTCATTTCTACAATGTAAATAGACATTGTCCCATCGTTCATAACCTGCTGGCGAATGATAGAAGTAAGCGCCCGCCGGATGGTTCTTATCATTCTTCCTCATATCCCACCTAGATGGCTAACTTCAGATGGGTTGAAACGCCAGTCAGTCTTACGAATTAGCAGGCAACCGACAGTCTTTTCTTGATCCAAAGCTTGCAGCCTCTTCTTCAGCTCTGAAACTGCTCCTACAAAATTGGTGCCATTATCGCCATATATGGCATCTGGATCATCTCTTGTACTCACAAATCTAATAAGTGCCATCATGAACGACTCGGCTGACAGTGAGTGAGCAACTTCCCAATGGATAGCACGAGTCTGAAAACAAGTAAACACACAGCCGTAACGCTCGTGTTCGCTTCTACCTCTATTGATCATAAACGGACAGCCGTAATCCACTCCAGTAAACCGGATACCCATCAACAATCATTTTATTTATTGGTAATACAGCCATCACTTTCTCAAGCGGTTCAGAGAAAAGTAACTGGCATTGTTAGTACTTGTTAATCACGCGCCTGACAATTGCCATCTCCTTTGACAACCAAAATTTCGTCCGGACGGATGCAAGTACGTGTGACACCCATGTGATCTTTAACTATAAGCTCTGTGTTCGTGTCGTGCGACAGCAAAATAACAGATCTCATATCGTTTTTGTCGGCGTCACCACTTGCTCTTTCTCTGGGATAAAATAAATCGTCTGTTAGCACTGGTCTCAACCGGGACAGACAGCTTATACGTCTCCTGTTTATGGGGTTAGCCTTGAGGTATTTCGTGTCATCTGAAAAACGCTGTTACTGAACACGCATGATCAACTTACTGGTTGCTCGTTCCATTTCGAACACAAGCAATAACTTGAAACATTCTTTTCCCGTCAAAAATTTGAATAAAGAAGACAGTAGGCTGATATTGCACGATTTATGTCCGGACAAATTTCGCTGCATCTTTACGAGTGCATAATACAGACCACTTATATATTAGTGTGAGAAAGCGAACAAGATACCAGAGAAAGCCAATTGTCAGAGTGCACAATCACTGTCACTACCAAGGTAGCGACAGCCCTACAAACAGTTGTTACTGAACACACAACACTGGTTTGAACTTTCGGATTGCATTCGCTTCGGCATAGCGCAGTGTTCGCCTGTGTAACCCTGACTCACACGGATCTCTTTGGTTTCCAGAGTTTAGTAATCAAACGACCTAAGGCAGTCACGCCGTTGCCTTCACTAATATTAACCAAACGGAATATCGTGGTACCAGATATGTCCAAATGGGAATCACTGTATGCACGGTTTCAGCAAAAAAGACAAGCCTAACTTCGTAGTCTTTGTCTGTCAGCCCAGTAGAAGAAGATAACTTTGGTCAGCTGCTCTCCAGAACCGCCAAAAATCCTGTCCCTGAAGTCAGTGTGAAGTCGTGTGAAGACGAATGTGAGACCCCCTTCGATTCTACAGTGGCGGGGTTCAGCTCGCAAGGCATATTTCTCCACTGTGGTATTGTGACCTACTCACGTATTAATCTCAATCGGTTCGCAACAAATGTTGCGAAGCACGACGATGTGTTACAAATATACTACACTACTTTCACCGAGTCCATCTACAGAACCATGCAGTCGACGCACATTTTCAGTTTATTCATAAGGGGTCACATCTGTCTTGCTGTAAGGACAGCCGCCGTGAGTTCAAGTCTTAGGATGGTGACTACTTTAAACTGGGCTACCCCTGAATTGCCCAGAATGAAACAACACTTAACTGAACGGTTCGATGTCGCCAGCCTACGATAACCAGCTGCACCGTATCCTACCTCAGATATATCATAAAACAAGCGCAATTCCACTCCGATGGATGTGGACATGTCCGGAGAATCACAGATCACAGATCACACATTTACCAGCTAATTCCCTTCGACTTGATGATCGATCTCCTCGATTGAACTATCCCAACCAAGACCCCGACCACGAATTTCCTTTAGTAGCTGGCGAGCTGGGAGTAGCATTGGGGCAATTACTCTCAAAGGGTCATTTGAGAGAGTAACGCATTTTAACATGCCCCTCCCAGTATGATACACATTCTTAATGTTTACTTGGAACTGGAAGCAATCATTTGTCACTTCACTCTCTCGCTCTGTTCTTCGTCAGTAACTTCTGTTATCGTGAATTTAATGAATAACTCTACCAGCCTAAGATGAGAATTACTCGAAAACAGTTCTGTCCGTCAAGAAAAGCGGTTTACGAAATTCACACTTGTGTCACCAACATCTAGCTACGACATACTCATCTTCGAGTTTCCATGTTACCAGTGGAGCTGAGCTTTCTCTGACAAAAACTCACTCGAAGAATATGCAGTATCCTGGTGATCACCAAACTATTCGGTAATTTTCCAAAAGCTGATTAGTTGCTTTGCCTGATTAATCCGTTTTGTATATGATGGCCCATCCCCGAAAATTCAACGTCTGAAGGATCACTTCGTACAGAGACCGGTTTTGTAGGCTCCCGTGAAGCTTCCGTAGGAATTTAGGACCTTAGAAAACTGGGTGAAAAAAGAGAACCGCAGGTGGAATCACTATTTTGTTTGATTCCTGCCCTACGAATACTAAATGGTTTAGCAACCAAGTTGTATTTTTATTGAAATATTAGAGCTACTTTGATTGTTATGCAGACAACACGGGTTGCCAGATATCTTCAAGTTAATTGTCACATAGATTTTCAAATGTCCATCTCGCAGCTTTTCGCATTTTGAACCGGCGTTTGTTAGTAGATTTTGGAACTCATTTAACTTCAAATCCATCAACTGCAATGTGATGCCTGACACATTGAACTCGTACTACTATTCACACGTGATCTTCGATTAGGCAGAGTAGGACGGATGTGAATACACTCATGACCCGCCGGTCACCTTGTCAAAGGCTGCTTAGTGTATATGAGGATTGCGCTTATTTGCCGTCAGCTATAGCATAGCTAAACCATAAACCATGCTAATCATCAGTGTCGTGTACAGTGAATGAACGATCTCGCTTAGGGACTAGTGTGACCTTGTTCGAAACTGGCAAGTCGCTATCCCATTAACCGAAATATCGTGGTGAACCCATCACCACATCTCCACTGCGTTCGTCTGTACATGTCCCCTGGCTAACCTGTTGAACCTGTCAGGTACGCATTCGGGTCAATTATCCACCTAACATGTACGCGATATACGACCTGTCTAGAGTTTGTTCACCGTTTGCCATAAATTTCAGGGAATAATGTGGATTATATAACCGGTGATGTTCCTTCGATAAGAGCCGGAAATAACGTCTGTCACGAATGCCCGACATAATTAGCGGTTAAAAATCCGTCGAAATCGTTCATGCTGGTGTCACCAAAAATTTGTCCACTTCACTAATTGGCTCGATTTATGTTCACAAACACTGTCACAACTACTCCGGTTTTGCAATACACTTTCATGTTATGTAGAATGTTGAACAACACATCCTGCCTTAACGTTGCGACATAAGCTAAACCACTTCAAAACTTGTATGGCTTCATCCACCAAACAGATTATAAGTCGAGGCCTATTTTCACATCAACCCATCTGTGGGCCATACCCCGCAAGCCTCCACTGTTTCATTCAGTTATTTGCAATATTCCAAACAATAGGTTGTAACTTTTTGGTATGCAGTTCTTGTGATTCGATTATATTCGATACAATCTCACTCACGTCTCTCATAAGTGTTCATATTGGCGTTATTCAGCCTTTCTTTGCAAGTAACTTTTGCATCAATACGAACTCACCTTCCTCATAAACGAATCCTCCATTCTTATTGAGATCACTCGTAGTCCACACTGCTGAATGGCCCCGATAGGACTATCATATTTCTTGTTTGAATGTTTTGTACCCGTTGATCCAGTGTTTTCTTTCGCAGTAACAGCTTGTGTACTATGGCCATCGCTATCTCTCGGGCTGGAGCAGGTATAGTCCTCAGTCTGACGGCGGCAGCCGTCTTCCGATTTGTAGTTTCTACTAGGGCTAGCTCTAGATACGAAAGGTCCAGAATTCTTTCCATTGTATCTAAGTATGCTTCAACCGATTGTAGTGAAGCCGATACCCAGGACATCTTTTGCTCACACCTTACCGCTCTGCTCCGGTTGACACATGGCTTTTATATAGTGGTTCAGCCAGGAGACTAAAAAATCCGCTCTATTTTCTTGGTGGGGTCAAATCTTTTTAGGTGACACCACACCATACCCACACCATTCGGATAATGGTATGCGGTGGTTGCAACTGTGCGCAGAGCATAAGCTATTTTTAACCAACACTAGTTTTCGGCGGCCTGCGCATCATCAATGCACTTAGCAACTCCTATCTTCGAATCAGGACTGGTATCGGACAGACCACATTGTTGTTAATTATATGTGACAGGACTAAATTCAGGAATGTCGTCCGTATTGACCCACCTACTTAGGTTCAGATCATGCATTACTACGTTGCTATTTTATCCTTAGTTTTGCTAGCCGACGACCTCTCCAACAGCAACGGGTGGCTGTTGGCAAACTGACTAAACCGTCGGTAAAGCATAAGTACCAAACCACCCTAGAGTACAAACTTAGCAGTTCTTACCCCCAAAGATCTTAACAGCCACTGGACCCAGGTCTCACAAATCTTTCACGATGCAGACACTGTAACTTGCGGCATGGTAGTTCGTGGGTTAAACAAACAACGGATCTGGGACAAAGCTTTTGAGTTGTTAAACGTCAAACGAAACATTCCTTCTGCCAGTTTATATAATAAATCTAGGAGAGATATCCGTATAAAGCTGCAGCGCAACCTAATCACTGACTGTGAGGCTTGATTAGTGGAGAAAGTTAAGAAAATGGAGATTACTTTTGCTTCATTGGCAGACTCTTCAAACTTATCCATGCTACTGGGCTCAGACGATCGTTTGTCAGTGAAGGTATCAGCCAGGAGGATGATGTATTCATTCATGATAAGTCCAGAAGATTAGGACGCTGATCAGAACACTCTAAGGGTCAACTTAACTAGCCCCCCACTTCTGTTAAGTTGCCGCCAAAAACGTGCAAGTTAGCACCCTTGTCGAGAGAGTTAAGACCAGTCACATTTGTGTTTCGGCTCATAAACTTAATAGAACTGCTGGACCAAATGGTCTCGTGCGGATATTTTTCAGAGAAGACAGGAGGCATTAATGGATGTGTTGACTGGGTTTTAAATTTATTTGGACGACGGAAATCATCCCTCCATCTTAAAGTCACTCGATAATGGCCCTCGTAGTAAAGAAAGGTGTCCGCGGCTCTCACGAAAGCCATAGGAAACATTAGTTTGACTCTATTTATCACTGGATTTTCAACACTCATTGCACTTGGTCGATTCGCTGCAGCTCGGAAGGCAAACATCAGGTGAGAACAGACAGGGTTCAGCCGTAGGCTAGGATGCACTGATCGACGTCCGTAGTAGGGACATGTATACCACCGGCCAGCAATTGACGTATTCCTTGACTCAGTGGATCGATACACACTTTTGGAGTTACTTAAAGACAGGAGTTTACGGACTAACTATGTGAACATACTGTCGGCTCGTTAGTCCCATAATTCAGCTAAGGTCAGAGTTTTGCAGTGAACTTTCTGATACCTTCATCATCAAGAGCAGCCCATGTAGAAGCTGTTCACTTTTGCCTGTTTTGTTTAATTTTGTCACAGATGAAGGACAGACGAAGGACAGTCTGTGCTAACCACAAAATGTCGCCGTGGACCTCCCACCTGGTAAAAAATACCAACTGCCCGCGATTATGTTGAAGATAAGGTGATGTTGTTCGACCATTTTCAAGCAGCCCAGACAATGGTAGACAATACTTCACGTTCCAGTAAGTACTTTGGAATAAATTTCGCAGCCCCCAAAAGCGAACGGACTCTGCAAGATTACTGTGATCACGTAGAATTAATGTTGGGTAACAAAGTTATGAAGATTACCAACCGGTCTAAATAGTTCGGAGACTGTATCGGCATGGGTGGATGCATACGTAATGAATTAGAATCGCGCACCTCCAAGGCTAGGTCTGTATCCGCTAGTCTACATTTATGGCAGGAAAGGGGCAGTCCTCTGATTCTTGAGGATCACGTATATAAGGTGACAGACCTGTGTTATGTTACGGATGCAGAACTTGGTCGCTCAAGATAGAAGGCGTAAATCGTCCTCAGGTATTTGATCACCAATATCTGAGTTCAATCAATCGCATCGGGTGGCAACAACGAGTGAGCAACAAGATGGTAAGAAAGCTGGTAGGTTGTAGTGATTGCTGAAAGATTCCTTTTGCTTAATCCTTACATTCCTATAAACATATAGTTAGACCATGTATTAAGAATGCGAGGTAGTCTTTTATCACATCAAGCACTCTTTGTCGACGCTGTAGCCGACTGGTGCAAGATGGACAGCTGATGACTAGGTATGTAGAAAGCGCTGGTCACTGTAGGTGAAGTTCATCACTCAGACTTGGGCCTTTAAGACTCACAAAGTTGGTGGCCGGAGATGTTAGGTGGGATGGCCGGTAATCGAGCTCAATGATGTGGATATTGTCGTCGTTTGGCTGAGCTGTCTGTGAAATGAGTGCGTT
>QNGE01007312.1:4133-23964 GCA_008508345.1 Paragonimus westermani | reverse complement strand
CCTCCGCTGAGCTGTGGTTTGATGAGCATATCTTTTCAGCGTGCTGTGTGGACTGCATGTTTCTCCAACCTTCTCTTGATGTGAACATTCTGCTCATGTCTCTGGCTATTCGTTTTCAAGCGATGATTTTTCAAGTGTAGTTGTTCTGCCATCGGGCGAACAACTGTGAGAAGCCGTCGTTGTTCGACAAACACTGCTTCAACTAGACAATGCTTGTTGAACATGAGATCAGAAGTGAAGAACTGGAGAAATTGACTAATTGGATTGGTGTTGATGGCAACATGAGAGTGTTCTTAGTCAATCCCACTTTTCGGGTGTTTAGGCTGAACGTTCATCCTGGTACCAATCAGTATGTGAGGATATCCTCTGACCGTTGTAATCAATATTCTGAAAGCACGAAAAATGCTTCTTTCTGTGTTACTCAAAATCACAACTAGATTCGTTTCTTTCCTTTTAATCACAGAATGTGGATATTTTCCTCGCAATTCGTGAAATACTTGTTTAGTTTGCTTTTATTCAGAATGCATATTTTCGCGCCAGATTCCTTCTTTTTACTCAACCGCAAAGAGATGGTAATGTGTCAGTAGTCCGAAAGTCTGCTGTACAAAATTTCTTTTATATTGACTCCAAGAATCAGATGTAAAATATGGATACATCAATCTTGGACAAAAAAGAAACGAAAACTTGAAAAAAGAATTTCCAGTAGAGTGCGATCACTGCGTGTACTGAACAAACAATCTTGTTGACCTCCTAAACACAACGGGTGATGGAACAAGATTTTAAACTGCTGTTCTGATAATAGGCATGCGGATTGTTTCATAACACGAATTGTAGCGATTTAGTGGTTACTGGATAGATTAGAGGTTTGCTACTCAAATCAACCGGAATCGGTAAGTTTGTATTATTCGCTGCACCCCGAGGATGCATTGATCAGAGAAACAAACGTACTCAGCTCCCCTGACGAGGTACTGGAGAGTGATTCGTTTGATAAGCCTGTTAGTTCCTCTCGAAATCTGACGCCAGTGGCACGTTAGTACACGGCTCATGTCATCCACTCACACTCTCGAACAGAAACCCCTTCTCTTAAGAAGCCTGTAGGCCAGTAGCACGCAGGATGATCCGGCTGATAACAATTTTCACCGGTTGTTCCTTCTCATTCGGTAACTCTACGGGAAGACTTATTCCATTGCACATGGGTTGTACCATAATATAATGTTCTGTAGATAAATTTGCATCACGGATACCGCACTACAGCGTCTAGCTCGAAACGAGAATGACGCGTGGTATAGCACATTGTGTATGTTGGACTATATATGGATGATCATCGAAGGGATATCGACGCAGTTGATCGTCAGCACAGAAAGCGGGTTGAGGAACAACGTTCATTGGATCGTGTCATTGGATCGTGTCCAAGGACTCGAAGAGAAGACAGTGACACTGCTGAACCAGCTCGATCTAATCAAACTTAAGCTTGATTTGCCCAGTTAACTGCATCCGACATTCGGGACTGACAATCCTGTTAGGAACTTCGGCTCTGTACAGTCGAGCGTCAAAATATGTTCACATATCCGCTGTTTGGATGCATTCATGCTCTATATTTGCTCGCAAATCTCCCTACACGAATTCGTGCGATTGACAAACAATGCCGAGCATTAATCGAGTTTTGCAAACATTCGTCAAACTCACGGCCAAGCATTAGCTGCCGACCAACCACAGTGTTTTTCTAACCTCGTGTAGAAATTTCAAGACCTAAGTTAATTCAATTGAATAACCGCAAACAAAACGATTGTATTTCTCTCCCAAATGAACAGACACAATGCTCCGTCTAAAACACGCGGTCAATAGAACAACCAAATTCATGTCATTTTACTGAAAGTACAAAATGGAAAAAATTGGAACACGGCCGCAATATATGTTTGCATAGCTGGGTGCATACATATTCATGTGCATATGCATGCATACACACGGTTGGCGGCATCCGATTCGGATTAGCNGCTGTAGTTCGCGTCTCATCTATTTCTGGTATCCTACACATTTCGCGAACCAAAGAGCTTTCAAAGCAGGAGCCCTGGTCTCAATGGAGTTGGGCCGGGGCTCCCCACAGGCACACAGTGGTCGATAATGGCTGTTGCTACTGTAGATGTTTCCACTTGTGCAAGCGGGACGGCTTCACACCAGTTGATGAAGTAATCTACCAGGACCAGGATGTACCGATTGTTTAGGGGTGTCTCGGGCAATGGACCCACAATATCTACACCGACCAACTCGTTAGGATATCTTGCGGCCATAATTTGCAACGGTGCTCGACGTCCCATTTGAGGGCTTTCGAAAGTGCCGCATTTCTCGCACGATTGACATAACAGCCTGACATCCCTCCGCTGATGCGGCCACCAACACTGGTGTTGTGTGGCCGCTTCCAACTTGTTTATTGCTGCATGTCCGAGCACTAGGTGCAAGTCTGTTAGGACGGCAAGTACCATAGATTGGGGGACCACGATCCTTATCATGTAAGCTGGTCCGTATTGGGTGAATAATACTCCCCCTGCCATACTGATCTGTTCCCATTGCGCCCAAAGGCAGCGAGATTCATGGCTCTTTCCTTCCATTTTCTTGATTGTTGATCTGTCATCATCGCTCCGGCACCTTTAATAGATTAACGTAGTCTCAGGATATGTTGCTTGAGCTTACTGCCAGCGGCCATATTCTGCACCCTGTAGGTTGATCAACGCCACGTGTTGCGTGGTACAAGACGGAGAGTCGCCATGATTGCGCACCGGACGCCTTGATAATGAGTTAGCATTCGAGTGTCCTCTGCCCGGTCCGTGTTCACATACGAAGTCGTATTCCTGCAGGATCTCCTACCATCGGGCTAACTGTCCCTCTGGGTCTTTGAAGTTTTGTAACCAGCTGAGAGACTAGTGGTCTGTGCATGCAATAAAACTTTTGCCTAGAAGATAATGTCGGAAATGTCGTACAAAGAATACTAGCGCAAACATTTTTCTTCTGGTCGTACAGTAGTTTCTGTCGTATTTACTTAACCACCGGCTACCGTAGACTACCACTCGTTCCCTACCGTCTTGTCCTTGTTTCGATAGAACCGCCCCGATTGCACTGTCGCCTGCATCGGTATCCAGAACAAACTCTCCGGCCTTCGGCAACAGGTCCGGAAAAGCTAGCATTGACGCTGTGCACAGAGCTTCGCGTAGTGATTTTAAAACATGGCCACATTCTTCCGTCCACGTGAAGTCCTGACTATTTTCGAGTAGTTAAGATGAGACCCAACTGTGAAAAGTCAGGGCTTCGGCTGGATTCGAACCAGCGACAGACACAGTATGCTCAAACGTGGCAAGCGCTCTACCAGCTGCGTTACGAAGCCACACAAGGAGCTCGGAAATTTCACATTTGAACTCTGTCACCCACCGGTCCCACTGTCTCATATGGAATCCATCAAATGATTCAGGGGGTAGACTGCCTCGGCAGGATTTCTCAAGCAGTTCACGCTGGAATTCACCAACGCCATTGGTGAACATAGAAATTGTATTACTAATGAGTAGTGTGGCAGATTTGTGATTGTAGATGGCTCGAATCCAGCCGAAGTCCCGACTTTTCACACTTGGGTCTCATCTGAAATCACAAATCTGCCACACTACTCATTATTTTGTAGTAGTCTGTTCAGGGGAGTAGAAAGGCGAGCGAAATCAGTGATGAAGCGGCGATATTAGGAAGCTAGCCCTAGAAAGCTCCTCAGCTCGTTTGCGTCCTGTGGCGTAGGACAAGATCAAATTTGTTCTGTCTTTCTTGGGTCTGTGCTGATACCCGCCCCCGAGATTACGTGCCCCAGGAATGTTACCTCTTTGAGTAGGAAGTGACATTTTGAGGACTTCATTTTTAAACCGACTTCGGCCATCTGGTCCAGCATGAACTCCAAATTGCGAACATGCTCTTGTTCGGACCTCCCATGGACTATGAAATCATCTAGATACACTAGAAATGTCCTAGGGATAAAGTCATGTAATGCTTTCTGCATCAAGCGTTGAAATGTCGTAGTTGCGTTTGATAGTCCAACGGGCATAACTTCGAACTCATACAGCCCCGTCTGTACGGTGAAATTCGTCTTCGCTCAATCATTTTCTTCGACCTCCACCTGTCAATAACCTGATGCCAAGTCTAACGTACTAAAATACCTTGCTCCGCCGAGGGCATCAACCAGGTCATCAATTACTGGTAACGGAAATGCATCTTTCTTTGTCACTCTATTGAGCTTCCTGTAATCCACGCATAACCGTAATTTGCCACCTTTCATTTTTACCAGGACTATTGGGACAGCCCATGGGGACTTCGTGGGCCGGCTGTAACATGTCGTCAACCATCTTACACACCGCATTCTGAAGGTGTGCAGGTATCCTGCGTGGGAGTATCTTGATTGGAGGCGCATAGCCTGTATTAATTCCATGTTCCAAAACGCTTGTACGATCTAACGCGAACACTTGTGATCGACTTTTGATTATCGATTCCAAGCACAGAGCACTTCGCGAGTTACTGGGAGCCCCACTCGATTGGATCATCTGGCCAATTTGGCGATTCACGTCGGAAGGGGCGGTAGTGACATGGAGAAAGAAGTCGGTTTCTGGCAGAGTTCTATACATAGGTGTCAAATAAGAGGCACCGGACGGGTTCCTTAGCTTAAGGTTGTGCAAAATGAGCATGCACCTCAGACGGCCTAAAAGATCCATCCCCACTATAACACAACAAGAGAGATTGGGGCTCACCTCAAAGCTGTGTTCTATATGGTATTCGGATATTATAACCGGTGCAACAAGTCTGTCCTCTGTCAGCATTTGGTCACCGCTGGCCGTAAGGATGCGTTGACAACACGGTTTTCCCTTGTAGCCCGAGAGTCTGCGTACTGCGTGTGTGCCGAATACACTTGAGGACGCTCCGGTAGCCACCAGACCTGCAAGTCTGGTGCTGTTCGGATGCATTCATGCTCTATATTTGCTTGCAAATCTCCCTACACGAATTCGTGCGATTGTCAACCAATGCTGAGCTTTAATCGAGTTCGACAACCATTCGTCACACTCACGGCCAAGCATTGGTTGTCGATGCACCATTGTGTTTTACTAAACTTGGGTGGAAATTTCAAGACCTAAGTTAATTCAAGTGAATAACCGCGAACACCACGATTGTATTTCTCTCCCCAATGTTTAGACACGATGCTTCGTCTAAAACACGCGGTCAATGGAACAACCAAATTCACGGAGTTGCTCACCAGTTTGAACGCATGTTATTTTGCTGTAAGTACAAAAAGCAGAAAATTGGAACACGACCGCAATATAAGTTTGCATAGATGAGTGCATATACATTTATGTGCATATGCATGCATACATACACATATACATACATATGTGTATACATACATTCCTACATACATGTATGTATACATACATTCATCTATATATACATGCATACATACATACTTATCAACTTGTTATCTGTCTGGATTTAGAAATTCATACGTTCTCAGTAATGGTCGCCTAGATTGAATGAAACACAGGTACATCAATAGAACACACGTTCACCGCTGGTGCTCACGTGCCAATTTACATAACTGTCGGACTGACTGTGCCTCCCTGTGGACAACGACCACCGCACAACTCCATGAATTGTAGGTGAACGCTACATCACGTGGTGGAAAGAAGAAGTGCCTCCATTCACTAGGTCACACACCATCTTCTCACCCAAACAGTCAACTGTGAGACCATGGACCGAGACATGCTGGGACGCTTGCCGCGTTTGATGTTGCACGTGGACTATTAGTCTACTTTGAGAGATAAAGAATATTCTCTTCTTTGACCCCTTTTCTTCAGCAGTAGAATAACATTCTTGGCACGCTCTCAAATCACAGGCAGCTCTGAAAGTGCGTTGTAACCAATTGTACTTCTAATTATTTCTGCTGATCAGACTGGAAATTTAACAAGTAACCTTGTGTGGCCTGTGTAACAGTTTTCTGCAGAACTTGGTTTTGTGCGAAGCAGTGGTCACTGGGTTGTCAAGTTGACTTGTCGTCATACCTGTTCGATGTCACAGAACAATACAGTTCGGAAAATTTGGTTTGCACAATTTCACTATTACTGTATGCCACTACTGCTCGAATGACTGATTACAGGCAAATAATATGACCTGGTTATGCTTTAACAAGTTTATCATTATTTGTGCTAGTCATTAATGATGCCTCCGCTAAATATCGAGACAGTGAACTAGTGACAGCCGGTGGCAGATATTCATCTCAGTGGATTAGCCAGAAGGTGCTATCCTGTGACCTCCTGGTCCAAGCTGAGTCGGAAGCTAAATGGTTGTTTCGTAGTCCACTAACTGAATAGAAAGTGCCAAACGTACTTTCCAACTGAATCGTTTTGGTTAGAAACGAGCGGAAAGGGGTGAATCAGCGTGATGGTCTCCACATTAGAGAAGGGTGGACAATGTTACAACGGTCGAAGCACTTTGGTTGATGAAACTTTTCATGGAACTACGGAACAAATATGACGGTTTGTTCTAGGTATTTAAAGCATCAAATTTCTGCATACATGTAGGGGGTTAACGACAGATAGACGTTCTGGCAAGGGCGGTCTACGCAGTTATGTCATGGCGGACCCATCATTGTTAACTAGGGAGAGAAGATACAAATTGTCTTTGGCGAAACCAATGCACATCTTTTATATACACAACTTCTCTCAGTTGAGAAGCTGCTCACAACTTCCACTTGATGTATGTGATGCGTCATGCCTGTAACATGAAAAATGTATTCAACTAACTACACCTCATTAAATGGTGTCGAATGAAAGCGTTCGAGTGTTAAATGTTTGGCTCGTGTCATCCGATGATGACAGGATCTGCAACATAATGGAGAATGAGCATTGTTAAAAGCACATGTCATTGGTCATGACAGGCGCTAATCATTCTTCTGCAATCATTCTGGCAAGTGGTTAACGCCAATCCGACTTTTTCGGTTGGTGTGAGTTACAGACCATCGTTTGCGCGCAGAAATGTCGACGTAGCCTTGCACAACGTTCTGTGTAGAGTACCATCTTTGGGTTATGCTCAGACGGTGGTTCTATGGACCGAGAAGCCGTATGGCAAAACAGTTGTTTATTTGAGGATACCTGACTATGTACAAAAACACTCATTTGCGTTCAGGTTCTCTCTGGTCTCTCGATGATCTGCGTGTCGACCTATATGCTGTTTTCACACCTGGGGTGCATTCTCTTCTGATCGGAGTGTCTTACCATTTACAAAGCTGGTTTCCTTGCACTCGATGCTTATTCTTCTAATTCTCTATCAGATACACTGGGTCCGACATTCCACCACTACATACGTTCCCCTCAACTTTGCCAGGAACTTCCTAGACCCGGGTCCTCTTGCTCCAACGCTCCGCCGGTCTCGGTGTTTAACATTACAACCAGGTTCAAACACAAGCCTTCGGCCCGATAACGTTGCAGTTAATTGCTCCTTGGAAACTTTCTGTTTTTCAAGTTTCGGTCAGACAATCTTTGAGATTCCGCTAATTCACCCGTGCTCATCCGTCGGTCTCCCCATAAACTAATCTCCTGATCGACTGGCAAGCGTAGCACGCGCCCATACGTTAACTCAAATGGCGACTTTTTCGTTGTCCCTTGCGGCGGACAGCGGTGGGCCAACAGAATCAATGGTAACCTTTCCTCCCAACTTCCCCTTTCGCAGCCAAACATTTCTCGGTTGTGCGATTGGTCCTCTCTATCAGTCCGTTCGATTTAGGATGGTATGGAGTTGTCCGTATTTTCTTGAGTTCCAAACACTCCAAGCAGTTCCGAAACTCCTCACTTTCGAAGCACGGGCCTTGAGCAGTCAATATGCTTCGCGGTCCTCCGTGATCCGCCACGAGGTGTTCCATCACCGCCTTGCACACCGTGCTTGCGAACTGATCGAGTATAGCGACTGCCTTGATCCACCTTGTGAATCGTTCGATCATGACTGCGATGTATGGATTTCCGGAAGTCATTACTGGAATAGACCGTCGTACTATACTACTTACGCCACCGCCATTCAGTAGCGAAGCGACAGCATGGATCGTATTAGGACAAATACGGGAGATATACAAGAAGGATCATTGGAGAGCAGCATCCTATGAAATGGCTTTTGCCAGGTGGGACTTTGAACTATTGATCCAGAGGCCAGCTTTTTCAATCTTCTGCAGCACCATTGAAACGTGTACTGCATGTTTTGTCTCATTTGTGCTGTAAATGATGATATCGTCCCCATAGACAACAGTGTTCCTCACTCCGTCCGACACTTTCAGCATCAGTCGTCTGAACGAGAAGAGGGTGCCTGAGAGTCCGAACGGCATCCCTCTGGAGCGGTGTTGCCTTTCTCCCACTCTGGGTGCTGCTTTATCTCGGTCCGATTGTTTGATGGGGACCTGCCAATATTCGGACCGTACGTCCAACACTCTAAACACCCTGGCGTTCTGCAGCTTGTCAAAAATCTCTGACACAGCCGGAACTGCTACGAATTTATTGATCGTAATCTAGTTTAGCCGTTTGAAATCGACACAAAATCGAAGTTTACCTTTAGGCTTCTCCATCAACAAGACAGGGGAATTGAACAGGCTATCCGCTTTCTCGATGATTTCTTCCTCCAGCATGTCCTTCACCTGTCGTTCAATTTCCGGCTGCAAGTGTATTGGAGTTCTTCGGGGGCCGAATGCCCGAAATCGCTTCGATTCGATGGGGGTTTCGTGTTCAACCCAGTCGCAATAGCCATACCGATCCTGATCCGCAGTGAACATTCCCTGAAATTTGCGCATCACTTCATTCAGCAACTGATTTTCACAAGTTGGTATTGCTCTGGGAGCGCTCACTTCAATTTGTATAAACTGGGTGTTGCGCTTTCTCACCCCTTACTTTGTTACCACTTTACCATGCTTCAAATCAATAACGGCCTTAACGCGGTCAAGGAAATCCGCCCCCCCCCCAAGATAGTCAGACGTGCGTCGGGGGCATTGACCAACGGTTGTTTGACTACATGACCATCGATTCGAAAACCATATTCTGCCAGACCATCAACTTTCAGAGTAAACCCACCGACCGTTCGGACTACCATCGCACATGGCAGCACAATCTTCCCCGTCCTCTGCCCAATCGATAAAGTCTCAGCCCCAATGTCAATCAAACAGTATTCCAAGCTGCCACTGACTTCAAACCTAAGCTGAACTGCTGTCCTATCAACCGCCCCCATTAACAGATCTTTCTTCTCAAACAAACAACAGTTGACGAAACGTTTATTCAAGTATTACTTTTTCTTGGGCAAAATCTTTGCGGGTGTTCCCGTCTTCCGCGTCCGTAACAGATGACGCCACGGTTCTCATCCTTTTCACCTTCAAAACCGCCACTTCCTGAGTCAACTTTTTTACTGCGAGTTGAAGGTCATCCGGTTTGCTTGCCTCCACCTCGTTGACTGTCACAGCATTTTCTCTCAGTAATTGTCGAGCTGCATCGGCCAACTGTTCCGACGTCATGGGATGTGCGATGAGAGCAACTCTGAGCTGATCCCGAACTGTTCTTGGCACTCCGTCCAAGAACTGTGCAGTCAGCAAACTTTGTTCTGAATCCTGGTCCAAATGTGGTAGAGATCTTGACAACACTGCCCGCATAGAGGTGGCGTAAACCGGAGCATAACCTCCTGGTCCAAGCCGGCGCCCTTGAACCGCCTCATTGCCTCCTGGCAGTCGGCAGGGCTGTTGAACCCGGTGGCACACTCCAGCTTCACACGGCCCCTTCGCGCCGCATTCAGAGCCGCCAGCTTCGCCCGGTCCGACTTCACTCCGACCGCCGCCGCTGCTTCTTCGAATTCCTCCAGGAAACTCCGAACACCCCGTCTTCGAACGGCTGCGGCCACGGGATCTTCATCCTGGTATCCTGGTCACGGCACCAATTTTTGTGGACCGAGAAGGCGGATGGCACAACGGTTGTTTATTTTGGGAAACCACTACACGAGTTATGCGTCTCAGCCTGACTATGGACAAAAACACTCATTTGTGCACCACACTGATCTGAGGATTATCCGGTCGCTTTGGACACCATGTCTCAGATCCCTAATGTGGCAAAAGCTATCCCATGTGATGCTGTTCTCCAATGATCCTTACTGTATCTCTCCCGTATTTGTCCCGCGGCCACTGCAATCCATGCTGTCGCCTTGCTACTGAATAGTGGTGGCGTAAGTAGTATAGTGCGACCGTCTATCCTCAGTACAGTAGTAGTGAGAGACTCTGATCAGCCGGGGCTAAACCTCAGGAACCATTTAGTCAATAATGCAAAGGCTTCCTCTCCTGGGGATTTCTCCGGAGCACTAATGGGAGATGGGCTGTTGCAGCACGTCCAGGATCACACGAGCTGACAAGTTGACCAAGCGCCGTCTTGCCTCGACTACATTCTTACCAAAGAGTTTGACATGATCGACAATCTTAATTTCTCTGTACCATTTTATCGTAGTGATCACCGGATAATTGAATTCAGCCATCTACTTATGATCAAGCAAATTCCGTAGGGATTATGACGTAGATTACCATAGTTGAGTGGCCTAGGTCCGTGCCTACACCCAGCCTAGATGGTCACTGTTAGCTGAGCGTTGAGTGAATCTCCGATTCCGTTAGCAGCTATGTTCCAGTAAAGTGGCCCTGGCTTGGTAGCGATCCAAGACGCATACGTAATAGACCGAAACGCTTGATTGCACTGAACCGTTCAGCCTGGAGCAGGTGTCAATCGGATAAATTGAGCTTGCGTTTGTTGAGTGTAGTGTTGCTCGTCGTGTCAACAAGAACCGGTTTTGCTGTCACTGCGGCCTTGCTGAAAACCTGAATGTGAATCTTAAGCCGTTCCACAGAAAAGTCACAACATACATGAGGATTACGATTAACAATTCTCAACTACAGACGTCTGGTGGATTTGCCAACACTTATCCGGAGGCGGTCAACACTCTGGTTAAACAGCAATTAAGTTTGCGTAGATGAAATTTATGAGCGACGTTTGAGCACACGGTCGGCAACTTGAGCCCATTGTCCATATTTCATCGTTCCAGTCAGAATCGAATGAGGGAGATTATCAATCCTTAAGTCACCCCACGCAGAACTGATATGCCCTGTCATGGTTTATCTCGAATTTTCAAAGCCTTCGATAACGTTATTCATCCCATCCTGTTGAGGAAATTGAGTAGTTATGGCATCGATGAGAGCGTACTAATCTGGCCAGAGGAGTACCTCTGTGAACGTTGGTTCAACATCAAGGTTCCTAGACAACAAGGATCAATCTTCGGAATCCTGACATCCACTGTTTCCGATCTTCAACTACCCAATATACTCACTTTGCTGACGTTGCTCCACGCCGGTGACACAAAGCTCTGGAGAGTTATAGAATGCTCAGAAGATATGGTGATCCCAAAAAATGATCTTAACTGCCCAACTCAGTAGTCTGTAAAAATTAACTCACTGTTCAACGTCAACATGTGTGAAGTCATGCGTGCTAGCCATCAATAGCGTACTAACTGTTAACTTAGCGACACAAATTTATTGGGGTCAGCATGTGAAAAACCTGGGTACTGCAGTGACAGACAGTTGGAGTTTGTCTACAAATTGTGCATCACAAATATCCCTGAACCTCTTAGAGAGAATTCGTGGTATCGTTCAACTTGAAGTACTTTCCACTATGCTCATCGCCATAACACACCAACACCCAACGATGAACACACAACCCTGCTGTCGATGTCTTAAGAATAATCTGGCACCCAGTTGAGGCGTTCTTCCGACCAGTTGACACAGGAGATTCACCCGTCCGGAAAGGCTGACAGCATTGTCAGTTCTCACTAGATCACAGAGGCCCTAGCGGAGACTTAATCCTCACCTACGAGAAGATCCCATATACCATTGGCATATCTCTCCTCACTAAATAAAAACGAACATGCAAGAGGTCACCCGTTAAAATTGATTACTAGAACAGGCGGGTTACTCCGTAATCCGAGTTGCTTCACAGTTAGCATTTGTCCAAATTGTAACGTATTGCCCAACTCTGTGGTAACGGCCGAATGGGTTCACAGTTCGAAATTATTACCCTATCGACAAGTACGCAAGAAACAACCGGCACAGCAAGTTTCCTACAGTTATACCAGCTCAGTTTCACGTCTCATCAACTGTGCATGCCACACTGAGCGTTGCTTCAGTGTTCGTTGCTGAAATACTTGCAGATTCATCGAATTTTGCAGTTTCTTCGGTCCTGTTGACAACCTATGAACCTAAGGGCATACTCACTCTCTAATGTCGGACTACACTCAACGATCATTTTGACAGAATGCGTCCAGCTCACTTGCGCCTAGAACGTTTGGTGATTCCGCACTGTATGATTCCCAGTGCCTGCATTTAGTCCCAACTAGTTTCTATCCATGTGTTTGGCGTCATTGCTGACCTAATTGTCAAGATTATGCAGTCCACTGATTTTGGTATTGATATGTTCGCCGAGCTTGGCATTTAGGTTGCAAACGTTTCATCACCAAGCGAGGTGACATCATCACTGCGTGAGTGTTCGGCGTATATCACGCACTGATGATGTCACCTCGCTTGGTGATGAAACGTTTGCAACCTAAATGCCAAGCTCGGCGAACATATCAATACCGAAACCATCAACCCGAGCTACAAACAACACCACCACTATTCCCAACCATCAGAAGTCCACTGATTAGCGGTTATTCCACCCAGTGATGTTTTCGCTGTAATGTATTTCAAGAGCCATTCTTCATAACTTTTGGAAACTGGGATGAGATGATGATGACAAGAGGTTGAGCACGTTGCCGTGATTGCGAGCTTCTGCAAACCCGGGTGGTGGTAGCTGAGCCCAGTGATCATTATTACGGGTGTCCTCACAACCGAAATTGTTGAACACCTGTTGAAGCTAACGGACTTTTGGCACTGCATTAGTGCTGCCAGTGGGAATTTGTTGTTGACAACGACAACACTGACGACGTGCTCAGAGTAGGTGAGATTGGTGGATATTGAACACGATTAGCATTAGGACTCTGTCCGGGTGCATCCAGAAAGTACTAATATCTCCGTGAAGCATGTTTTTGCGTCCACGGCAAAAACGACTGGACTGGTCCAGATTTCGTTTTACTACATTTGACTAGTTCTATTTGTAAGAAGCAAATATTGTAAACACTGGTTTTCGGTAATTCTCATCTGGATTTTACAAGTAGNGAAGCCACAAATATCCGTGGACCCCGTAAAGAAACTTCGTGAAACCATGGAACCTGTGAATCGCCCAAAGAAATAAGAACACAGGAAAAACTATCTTCCTCCTCTGACAACCTGTGAATCTACAGAATTACTCATTCTCAAGCGTTATACTACACTCAAAAATTATTTTGGAAGAATGAGTCCAGCTCACATATGCCCCAGAATATATGTCGACTGTGAACGGGTGTTGGTAGTTGCGCACAGTGATCATTATTACGGGTGCCCTCACAACCGAAATTGTTGAACACCTGTTGAAGCTAACGGACTTTTGGCACTGCATTAGTGCTGCCGGTGGGAATTTGCTGTTGACAACGACAACACTCACGACGTGCTCAGAGTAGGTGAGATTGGTGGATACTGAACACGATTAGCATTAGGACTCTGTCCGGGTGCATCCAGAAAGTACTGATATCTCCGTGGAGCATGTTTTTGCGTCCACGGCAAAAACGACTGGACTGATCCAGATTTCGTTTAACTACATTTGACTAGTTCTATTTGTGAGAAGCAAATCTTGTAAACACTGGTTTTCGGTAATTCTCATCAGGATTTTACAAGTAGACGGAAATAAGTGCGGGTTACATAAGAATTTAGAAGAATTTAGAAAAGAAATGCTACGGATCACAGTCTACTGGGGAAGGTTGGAGGTGTTGGTGGCTGCAATCCGTAACACTTCTCCAATCTAAATGTATTTCTTTAACTCGGTGTAAATTCATATAAAACCCACGCTTATTTCCGCGTAAATGTAACAGTCTGATGAGAATGACCGAAAACAGCTGCTTGCGAGATTGACGTCTTATGAATTCTACGGGAATCTGGAAAGGACTGATTCTACTTGTTGCAAGATAATGGTTTCATTCGTTTAGCATCCAGTGTTAAGGGTAACACTGAGGAGTCAGCTCAGCGGATTTTCGATTTTTGTTGTTATTGTTGTACCTAACCAATCAGAGGAGTTTACTTGCTTACTCCCTGTCTGTAGTGCACATATCTAACTGTTTAGCTCACTATATGTGGTCAAAGAAAAATTGGGAGATTATTCGGACTGTCCATCGCCGACCAGAAAAGAGGAAAAGCATCGTCCTGTGATAAACAAAAGGGATGACATGGCTTTAAACATCCTCTAATGTTGTCGCTGAACGTCGAAAATTGTGACAGAGTGTTTGATTTTGCCTCGCGCTTAGCTGTTTCACTAGAAAAATAGAAAAATGGAGCATGCATGACCATTCTCTGGAAAACGTTTATCAGTTGATACAGCCTATGCATAACGAGTTACCAAATTCGGAACGCTGGAGTGATATAAATTCGGGGTTATATCGTCGCGGGCGTTTAAACAGGCCACAGGACGAGAACTTTTGATAGGAAGCTCAGAACGCTGTGTAAAATGTGCACTTCTGTTTATCTCACATTGTCGCACAAAGCCCCTGTTGAAAAGTTGAGTGGTGATTACAGACTTGTGAGATGAGATCACTAGGAAAACATTTTATCCTCTGGTATGATTCCTGCAGATTATGGATATTTACTGAAAGTTGGTGAATTTGGTGAATCTCGGTCAAATGCAGCTCCGATTAGTTCGTCTGGTAACTAGCTCGCGGGTTTGTCAGTTAGTTGTTCAATTACAAGGAGCATTCGATTCTACAGGTCCTCTCTATCGTAGTAATCAGTACAGACAATACAGTCACGAGTTTAATGTCAGAATTTTCAAACTCGTGTTTACTGTGATATACTATCTATACTGTGTGTTAGTTCTGGATGTAGTGACTGGCTTATTTAGTAACGATAACTGCTGATCACACCCAACATATTATGCCTACATTTCGCACCAAGGTATTCTATCCTTCGAAACGAGTAAGCAGAAGTTGGAGTATATAATGTTTGACAACATTGATCAAACACCCAGTTCTCAGCAAACACACCAACAGTACGGTGTGTATGACAAAGTGTTATGGGGGGGGGNGTCTGCTCGCTTCATTTGTCGGAGTATTTTGGATAAGTTTTTCTATATTGCAGTCGTTTTATCTCTATCATTATCCGTCTTCTGGAACTTTGAGTTATCTGATAGAATCGATGACATCTTGGTAAGGTAGTCAGTTTTGTCCAGTAAAAATATTCCGGCTCCTTTGTCCGGTTTCATGAGTAAAATATTCTGGTCGGATTGTAACTCCCTCATAGCATCTAAGTGTTCACGCTTCAATAAGCTGCACTTAGGCACTTTGGTATTCAGATAAGTGTAGCATGCGTTCACGAGAGTGAACTTACAGTGTTCAGCATTGAATTCTGACGAATGAACGAGTCAATTTAGTTGCGCATGCAGGCTTTCAAAGTGAACGTTATAGAGGGAAAATTGTGAACGTACCGTTCCGGTTCTGTTGGAAATTGCGCTTGTGGTTTGATCGGATTCAGATTACACAGCAACTTTTTCTTCGTGCTGTCCACTTGTTTCCTCACCTCTGTCTGCACGTAGTGCTCGAACAACCTCCTGTCCTCTTCGTGGAGCGTCTGGACCGCAACCACACGCTGAGACTGATTACGCGTTAATTCGTCAATTTTTGAAGACCACGAGTCTCTTTCGTTTCGAGCATGACGTTGTAGGGTTTTAGCAGTGGTTGGCACGTTGCAACGACGTATAATATTCCAGTAAAACTTAGGGAACTCCTTATTGTCAATGCATTCATTCAGAAATCTTACAACAACCTTCGCTTCTCCGATTCTAGTGCTAAACATAACATACTCGTTAAGTTGTTTCACTAGCGTTGGGTCAGTCTTTTCCAGATTCCCGTAGAATTCATAAAAAGTCAATGTTGCAAACAGCTGTTTTCGGTAATTCTCATCAAGCTTTTACAATTACATGGGAATACGTGCGGGTTACCTGTGAAATTATGACGAGTTAAACAGGAACATTAAGATTAGAGAAATGGTACAGATCACAGTATACTGGGGGATGGTGGTACGCTGTCTGTTGAACAGAGCGCAAAATATCTGTACACCCGACACTCTCCAGGAGGAGTTAAGATATATTCGAGAAACTCTAACTAGAAATGGATACCCTGAGAGATTCATAGATAAAAATCTGCATTCCGGTACGAAGCTAGAACTCGTCCAGACAGCGCAGAAAAAGCCGGTTTTCATCTGTCTCCCATATAGAGGAGAAGTTAATAGTGAAATAAGTAGCCGCAGACTTTCAAACGCGGTCGAGATTGCCTACCTTGCAGCGAGACTTATCGTGTCGTTCGACACCTGCCCGGTACTGGTGCCACGCCTGAAGGATAGTTTGCCAAAGTTCTCTTCGTCTTTCTGTATCTACTCTCTCACCTGTTGCTGTCAAGCAGGTTACGTTGGGAGGACCACAAGGCGGCTATCGGAAAGGATTCGTGAACACCTACCGAAATGGCTTCGCAACGGTTCGCTAAAGCCCATTTCCAGTGCAATCGGCTCCCACGTAATCGACACTGGCCATCGAATAAATCCAGATGAAGCATTCCAAATCATCTACAAGGTTCGTCAAGCTGGCTCCAGAACCGTCAGAATGCGATTGTTATCAACCGCTAAGACTATTGCTATCAGACTGCACAACCCCTGCCTGTGTGCCCGAAAACAATTCGTACAAACCCTCCACCTCCCTGGCCAATCATTCCACATCCACTTGGAACTCGAACAAGCGTGAACCGCTTGACATTGATAAACGAATACCTCATGACAGGCTCGCATAACACCCGAACACATTCACCAACACCTCCAACCTCCCCCAGTATACTGTGATCTGTACCATTTCTCTAATCTTAATGTTCCTGTTTAACTCGTCATAATTTCATAGATAACCCGCACGTATTCCCATGTAATTGTAAAAGATCGATGAGAATAACCGAAAACAGCTGTTTGCAACATTGACTTTTTATGAATTCTACGGGAATCTGGAAAACACTAAAACAAAGTTGAACAAATACAAAATGCCTGCGTCTTCGTGAACATTGTCCCGAGAGACTCACAATTTCGTTAACCCCGGAAAATATGTTAGACATTCAATTATGTCCACTAGAGACGTCAATCTCGCAAGCAGCTGTTTTCGGGCATTCTCATCAGACTGTTACAAGTACACGGGAATAAGCGTAGGTTATATATGAATTTACACCGAGTTAATGAAATACATTTAGATTGGAGAAGTGTTACGGATTGCAGCCACCAACACCTCCAACCTCCCCCAGTATACTGTGGTCTGTACCATTTCTCTAATCTTAATGTTCCTGTTTAACTCATCATAATTTCATAGATCACCCGCACGTATTCCCATGTAATTGTAAAAGATCGATGAGAATAACCGAAAACAGCTGTTTGCAACATTGACTTTTCATGAACTTTGTTTCGGTTGTTTGAATTTTTATGTTGTTATGATGCCAACTGCTGTATTCGCTATAGCCTGTGCGGAGTGGTTCTATCAAGTCGACCTCAAACTTAACATCAGCTGTCTTTTAGAATGTGCCGGGAACGAATGATGAAGTGTGAGCTGTGTATGCAAACAGGGAGCAAGTTTCTCCTGTTCAATTCTTTACATTTACTCTGGAAGATTGTATAGATTTTTGTCTAGTGTTGATTTGCAGATACCCATTTTCATCTGCAGCTGAGTCTATTTCCGTTTTACGGATAGCCATTTCACGTGGTCGTCTTCTCATACTGTCTGTTGTATATACTCATCATCCGGCTACTTTAATTCAGAATGACACAAAATCTCTAGTACAATCTTTATCAGTAGCACCGTAGAAATCCAAACATGTTTGTCGCATTTACCAGTGTTTCTTCGAACATCGAATATTAATAGATGCCACGGGATTAATTAATCATGCGTTAAAGGAGAAAGCGCACATGCAAACAGAAAGGATTGATTTTAGTTGACTGCTGAAACCACAAAGGAGTCAGATTATGCGTTCTAGTAGGCTAGTCATACACACGGTCTGGGCTGGATATATATCTATATATCTATCTACTGAAATGGGCAGAAATTGGAAGACTATGTTGACATCAAACTTGGATCTACAGATAGAATAATGAACAATTTGAATGCACAATAACTTACGACAAGGTTTAAAAACGCGTATAGGAATGCAGCGGGAACATGTTAGATCGTCCAGTTAATTCTGCCTGCAAGACAGGTAGCGCGTTACTGTTATTCATATAAACACACATGGTACACGGCGGTGAGGAACGGAATGTGAGTAACAGGGTTGGATACAGTTCACGTGTTTACGGTGGATATACAGCTTACGAAAATCACATTTATTTTTGCGCATACGAACCGATAATGCGAATGGACGTGTCACGTCAAATTCCACGTTTGGCACGTGCTATTTTATACGCAGGTAGTGTAAAATTAAATGTGAGATTAGTATTCACATTGGCAGTGATTATGTGTGCAATCACGTGAAACGTCATCTCAGAAAGTTTTCATGAACGTGGTGCAAATCAGTCAGTGTATGTGCGAAGTTAGGGTGCTGGATGATGGCTGCATGCCGATGACGGATAAAAGTTTGTTTTCGGAATTTTTCACTTTCTAGACAAGAGGAACTCAAGATATGGAAAGGAGTGTGCGCAGAACCAGCCAATCGCTTGAACAATACCAGCACATAAATCGTTTGATCGTCACTGTAATTGACCCAACATTTTCTAACAGAATTTCATCATGTGTGGTCTAACCCTCTCTACTGCTTGTTTGGAATGTTTACTTGAATGGTCCGTTAGCACAACGCCGATCTTCTTTCGAAACAGTACCATTAGATTGTTCACTCTGGTCTTACTGTTCTAATAGTGGTTCGGATCACACGAATGCTGATTTTCGACAGCTTAATAGAATATGCCACCACGATTACCCATATGATGGTGTCGATGATCCAGAATTTGTCGAAGTATTTGCCGGCGTCTTTCATGAACATGAAAACAAAATTCGGAGCAACACTTAAACCTGTAGAGTGAACAACGCAGTCTCACAAAAGTCTGTTCATTGTCGCCATTCCATTGGTTAGTACAGCCTATGCCTAACGATTTGCTTAATTCGGAACGCCGGAGTGATATAAAATCGGGGTTATATCGTCGCGGGCGTTTAAAGAGGCCACTCGACGAGAACTTTTGGTAGGAAGTTCAGAACGCTGTGTAAAATGTGCACTTCTGTTTATCTCACATTGTCACACAAAGCCCCTGTTGAAAAGTTGAGTGGTGATTACAGACTTGTGAGATGAGATCACTAAGAAAACATTTTATCCTCTAGTATGATTCCAGCAGATTATGGTTATTTACTGAAAGTCGGTGAATTTGGTGAATCTCGGTCAAATGCAGCTCCGATTATTTCATCTCTTAACTAGCTCGCTGGTTGGCCAACCAGTTGATCTCGTTACAAGCCCACCTGTTAATACCGGTGACGCCAGTGGTGGTATGCACGTAAAGCTGGTCTGGACTGTCACCGACGGACTTCGCGGAAAACTTTGACACCGAATATGCTGGGTCAAGACTATGATATACGCGTGAATTGTCTGGACTGTAGGC
>QNGE01007311.1:0-12510 GCA_008508345.1 Paragonimus westermani | reverse complement strand
TGGTAAGCCGGCTGCCGTTTAATCTCATCATGATAATCACAGAAACCAATACACCAGTGTGAACCACTGATGCTTAACTGTCTCACAACCATGAAAAAAGCAAACCCTATGTAGGAAGAGGGAAGAGAAAAGGAAGGGGACGGGAAGGGACCCAGCTGCTAAAGACAGCTACGTCTACGTTCAAACATTCAGCATCAAGGTGCCTACACTTCACATACAAACAATTGTGCTGTAAGTGAAAGTAAGGCATCATCAGCAAGACAGCTTTCTTACGCCTTTCACTGTCCCACGTCACTAAATGCATTCACTTCACAGGGAACTCGGCCAAACAACGACAACATTCGTGCCACTGAGCTTGGTTAACCACCGTTTCACCCAACGTCTCAAGCCGCCGACTCTGTGAGTCGCGTGGGCCCCAGCCTGAGAGACGAACCTGACCTACGGGAACCAACCCCTTCGTGTTGTTTGTCTTGGTATACAATGCGTGGTACGGTAAACGCTCAGATGGCATACAGAGTACGTCATCTAACCATCGTTGTTTGTGCAACGCGATCAATCGACCAACTGATCGCACATTCGGAGAGTTTCGAAGTACGCGCTGGCAAACGACCTCACTAACGCGATCAGTCCACTTTGTATGGGTTAACTGTCAGAGACAACGATGACCAAAAATAGCGAGTCTGTTGATATCTCCGTTGCGGACAGGTCCACGTTTCCGAACCCTAGAGCAAAACAGAGCGTACACAAGCATTATACATCCTTCTTTTTGGCGACAACCGAACGTCCTTTCGACACCACAGATGAGGCGGGTTGGCAAAGGCAACTGGTGCCATTAATATCCTCCCTAATATCATCAGCAATATTGCAGGCTGACGAGATGGTGCTACCGAAGTGGGTGAAGGCGTTTGCGGTGGATTGTCTTATTTTCACTTACAGCTCAATTGTTTGCTTGCAAGGTGTGGACACCTTGATGTTGAATGTGTAAATGGAGACGTAGCTATTTTTAGTATCTGGGTTCCTTCCCATTCCCTTCTTCTCCATTCCCTCTTCCTGTACAGTTTCCCCCCCATGGTTATGTGGCAGTTAAGCATCAGCGGTTCACACTGATGTACTACTGTCTGTTATGATGATGGTGATGCTTACTGCAATAAGGAAAGTAGGACTGAGTGTTCCAGCCTTGAAGAATCACTTTGCCTTTTGAAGGCGTGAAGCACATTCCATACAAACCAGCGCTTGTTCAGCACTGTATGGGTGTCTTTGGTAGAGGGGCTTAGTAGAGGACTGTCATCTGTGTACTCCCTCTTGATCAACCTAGCGCCAATAAGAAGCTCAACACCAAGCTCACTGGGTTTCTCAAACGCACCTTTCGGAATGTCGTCCATGACAAAACTAAACAGGGAGGGGGATATCATACACCCCTAACACTTCTAGAATTGTTGAACACCCGAGATAGCTATCCATAAGCCCTCATCCAACTTGCAGAGTGGGCATACAGCATTCTCAACGGATTCATGTATTTTCCCGACACTACTTTGTGAAAAAGACAGTTCCAGAGAATGTTGTGAGCAACCGAATCGAGTGCATTCTTTAGATGGAGAAGAACGACTATCGGCTGCGTATAAGAATGCCGATGCTCTAAAATCTGTCGCAAGATAAGGGTGTGATCAACGCACCCAAGGCCAGACCGGACTCCTGTTCCCCACTTATCTGTCTTTCTCTGGTCTCATGGATATAAAGTCGGTTGGTAAATTAGAAGAAACAGACACTGTGGTTGTCCCGTCGACTATGGACTTTCTTTTTGAAAACGGGAGTAGCTGCTGTTGAGCCCTAATGACGAGTTACCCCTTCCTCCTTCCAACCGTCTGAAGGCGTTTTGTCAGTTCTGACATTAACCTTTCCCCACCATCCTTGGAAGAAGTAGGAGGGAGATCTGATTCTCGAGCCTTCTTACTCAACTCAAGTTCAAAAGTCACTTCCGCACCCGACGGGGGGTCGTCTTGAACGCAATAATTGACCATTCATGTGGTTGAGGCCAGCTGAACTGTTTCTCAACATGTTCCGCCTATCTGTCAAATCGGCGTGATTGGCTGGTCATAAGTGAACGATCTTTTTCACATATGATCTCACTTACACCGACTTCAAGGAGTTGCAAAAAAGACTTCCGTCTGGAAATTCCGAAAAGCTTATTTCAGCGCTCTACAGTGTTACCTTGGTACACTTTACCTCTAGTCTGACTCAGTTGACTTGATAATCGCCAGTCATAAAGCTGATCGTCTATTTGTTCTGCGCAAACTACTGAATTCCTCCTTCCGCTCATAGTTCATACACATATCCTACTTGCTTTTAGTCTTTTTCGGCTTATTCTGCAGTCAGAATGTAATGAGCAAACCGGAGGATATAGAAGTCGTTCGTTTTCTTGCAAAATAGTTGTGGACGGAAAGTACGTTGAAGTACGCAAAAGGTACTAGCGTAACTTACATTGGTAAATAACGAAGACAGAACTTCGTTTAACTGTATGAGCCGCCAGCTACCGGAGGGCACAACGTCCTCAATTGTTCAGGCAGTTATCGAAGAACTCAGAAAGTACTGTGTATCGGTCTGTAACTTGGTGGCACCGAATTGGCATCACACTGTACTGCGGCGACTTTTTCAGCAATCACTTCTGGTGTTTGGTTTCTTCGTGCTTCATGTCTGAAATCTCCTATTTACGGTCGACTCGTATAGTGCAACGGGATCCATCTTCACAGCTCTAAATAAGCATCGTCCAGTTCCTTCATAACTTGTTCGAACAGACGCTTTAGGCTGTCGCTCTCTCTCTCTGGAGAACGAAAGTATTACGACCCCCTGAGAGAGAAGGCAAGAACGAACACAGACTGCAAGCAGTACCTCGATCACGAACTAAACGCAACGATATCGCAATGGTCACGAATAATCGGAACGCAAGTACTCGGACCCAACTCTGACAACTTAGAACCCCCCTCCCCCTAACAAGAAAGGAAAAAGGCGGCCTTTAAACGAGCTTTATTTGCTGCTCAGCTCGAAGGCAAAACAGTGGCTCACAAGGGGTATATTTAAAGGTTTTCGGTGGCCTTGGTCCTAGGACACTCAACGGACCAATCAGAAGCAAGCCCGCGAACTCGAATTTTCCAAAATAACGGCGGGCGTTCGAGTTCTCAAAATAAAAGCATCTATTCCCTTCGAGAAATAGCGTATTCTTGGGAAAAAGTGCTTTTCTCAACAGAAAGTGAGCCATTGTTACGTCGGTCCTTTGAGTGGTCTATGGGCACTTCTGCCGCTTATTGTCCGGTCAGTCTTACTGGCGTCCCGTGCAAGGTGGCATTAAAATGCGTCATCTTTGCTACTTCTTGTCGAATAACCTTTTTCTGTTTAATCAACATGGTTTCCTTCGAAATAACCAGCATCCCAATCCTCGTAGGTATGGTCGAAGTCGACTTCAAAAGTGCTGTGCTCTATATGCTACATGCTCTGGATGTGGTATGAAGATCCATTTCTTAAGTTTTCCTGTCAATCCTTCCTAAGGAATCTACCACTTCCTATATCCGCCCTTGATTTTTACTGTTACTAAGACCCCGGCGCCCTTTGTTTCGCTAAAAGCCAATGATGATGTCTGTAGCCCTGATGGACTCTTGGTGTTCAGAGAGCTGTTTCTTAGCTGAGTTTGTTCAAAGAAATAGATGGAAAATCTACGAATCTCGTTTACTTAAAACGTTGGCTTCCTGTTTACTATCTGCTGATACTTAAGGACATTGCCTCGTCTCTGTTACCTATTAAGTGTCAGAATGTCATGAAATCAAACTATCAGCACTTTCTAATTTGTATGTGGATGTTTCTTTGGAACATCACTTCTGCTGATTCCATAAAAATCTCAGTGTTTCCTTCGGTGGTACCTAACAGCCATTCGTCTTATCTACCTTATGGCCTCAGAGGCTTGAACTACCGCCGCAATTTCACTCTTTCAGGAGATTACAAGCTTATTGCAACCAAGTCCCGACGACACAATTTCGTGGAAGAGGATTTCATTAGCAAGAAATTACATCGACTCATCCCATTTGGGATAATCGAGCCGTGTAGCTTAACGTGGCGCGCTCAATTTTTAGTCGTCTCCAACGGCAGACAGAAAAAGCAAATGGCTGTGAACCACAGTCAGTCTGTAAATAACTTCACCCTCATCGATGCCTGTTCTCTTCCCAAGGTTGATAAGCCGATTACGAAAATGTCAAAGTACGCTACGTTTGGTACCCTAAATGTGGAGAGCGCACATGACCAAATTGCTGTCAAAGGAAGTGAAAACCTTACAGTGTTCTTAGCTTGTGATCGCCTCTACCACTTCTGGCTTGTTACATTTTAGTGTAACTAACGGGGTGGTCTGTTTTCAGTGAACAGTCGACCATCTCATCGCCGTGATTAACTTCGAAGATGTTTTCCTTTATGCGGACGACCAGAATGTACTGGAGGAGCCCTGCCGAGCATGATCATAATCTCGAAATGTCATAAAGGTGGCTGGTAAATACAGACTGCTTTTCAGTGAGACTAAAATTATCACCTCGTCAAGAGACAGTTACTCGGTCTTTGAATATCGGAGGCTAGTATTCGACCCGGTGCCGATCGTTTGAAGCCAATTTGTGCTCTGTTTGCACTGACGGATATCAAGTTTCAACAAAGAACCGTCGGATTATTCGCGTGTCAGTTTCTTTGGATTTCCAAATTTTCTGACAAGATATTTCCCATGATATACAACAGGACTTCTTCACTTCTGTGGAACAAACTTTCCAGGATTGAAGAGAGGAATTTGCGAAGTCGATCCTCTCGTTTATTAGCCTGAAAGTTACGTTGGTGATCGAAACGGATGCGTTCGACGCCGCGATTACCGCTTTTTGGAATCAGAATGACACACCCATATTTTTTCTCTAGAGCGTTAACACCTATCGAGAGTCATTGAAAAGAGGACGCACGCAATTTTCGAGGTCATTAGCGGTTTTAAGCATTTTCTGGTCGGCAATCACTTGAAGTCAGTCACGGATCAGTGATGTGTTGCTGTCTTCTTTATCCTTCAACACAAAGGAAGAGTTACGGTGCACTACTCGTAGCAAAACTTAAAGAACTTCATGGATCTCCTTGACATCCTGGCATCTCTTGCCTGATACATTTCATTCGCTGTAGGACTCGGCTTTCTTCCGTTGAAGAAGTGAAGATTGTAACCTCAAGATGCGACGTATATTGTGGAATGAGACCTGGAATTTTCCTATATATTGATGCTAATTTAATTAGGGTCACCCAATCTTTCGAGCGTTTAAACATTGATTTAAGATGACCCCTACCTTCGGTAACCATGTTTTCGTTGGTTGATGAATACTTGCGATTTCCTTTTGCCTTCATCTGTTGGGATCTGCGGGTTCAAACTTATCCAATGCCTTTGCCAGCTTATCACTAAATTCGGTGTGTCATCAACCATCCACTCAGACAAACATTTTTTTCATGTTGCGTGAACTACAATCTTTCCTTCACTCCGTACAAACCCTGATGCAACGGCCAGGTTGAACGTCTCAATGAAGCACTGTGGAACACAATCCAAATTCCTCTGAACTTGAAGAGGCTACCTATTGGCCGATGGAAGTGCGCATTTCTTGAAGCGTTACATCTTATCTCGTCTCGTGTAAGTTTACGAACGAGACTCCCCGTGAATGTCTGTTTCATTACAGTCGCACATCAACTTCAGAGACCGTACTCTCACTCTCTCTCTCTGTAATTGCCCACTCCTGAACCGATGTTATTCATGAAGCATAAACAATCATCGAAGTACGGGCTCTTGGTAAAGAAAGTCGAGTTGATGCAGTGCGACCCTCAGCATGCATTGTCCGATTCTCTAACGGTTAAGAAAGATAGTGTCTATTCAGCAGCTTGTTCCAGAAGGAGGCACCATCCCTGATCTACATAAGACTGAAATCAAAAATACCCTAAACATCGGCACCGAAAATAAGCCTATCTTCCCAACCTGTGAGGCAAAGATTAAAGAAATGTGGTCTGCTCGGATCAGCCATGACCAACAATCATTACTCCTAAAATCTTGGAACTGTCATAACATCAACAACGATGCTTATTGTCTTCGTAGCAAAAACGTTCAGGTCACTTTCAAAGCATTTTTTTGTTGCGCACTACTATTTTGTCATTCCCTCTGATCTGCGTCCATCTCAACACGTCTCCCTCTTTTTCGTTGATAGTAGTGAATGACGTATTAATAACTTTGCCTTGCACGTTTTTTTATAGTCACGCTCGAAATGAGCACTTGTGATTTCTCTTGCTATCTGTTTCATCCTGAGCTTTTGACGTTTCATTGTTCTGCTTATTGCATGTGCTGGCGCTCCGTTGATTTCGACTGATTGGTCGTAACAACACGACCTAAGTTAGTCCGGACGCAGCAGCCATGTGGTTGATGTTTAGCACAGGCTCGATGGGAGAGGAATTTAATGCTTTGCATGGCCTAACTGGTCTCCTGGCTAGATTTCTAAAGCCGATGATCATCTGTGAATAAAGATGCTGTCGGGACTGGTCCGGAATCAAGGTCAATGGCGTTCAACTTTTGAGAACTTATATAATCTCCATTTTTCTATCACTTCTGTTGCTTATTTTCTTTTTCTTCTGTAGCGCCTAGGTCTCTTACAAGTTGATAGGTTCAACGAAAATCTGTGTGCGTGTTTATGTAAAATATCTGAGATATAGGATTTTCTCTTTTTAAGACAACTTCTGACTGGCGTTTTTTTCTTCCATTCCACTTTTTACGGTGTTCGGGCAAGCAAAGCTGTGGCTGCTTGATAAAGTTATGTGAAAATCGATAGGTATTACATAAGTGCTACCTAGGAAACCGGTATTGCAGAGTTTATCGATTGAAGGGCGAGAACCGTGTACACAGCTGTTTTGTACCAGCTGTGTAATGCTGACTATTTCTGATTCTTTTTGCCCAATAGTGTACACCTGCTTAACGTGCGAATGTATGGATATTGCAGATTTGCTTTCCGGTTTGCCTAATGTATTTCTCTACTTGACTTTTCAGACTTCTGATTCACGCTTTCAGGTTGCGGCACTATCTACAGCCTTACTGTAATGACCACAGATGAGGCTTCTCTGAATGCATTGACCAATTTGCTCACCGAGTTTTACTCTTGTTCCGTTAAACCTGATCGAAGAAAATCCATACAGAACATCCTCGTCGCCTTTGAACAAACTCCTACTGCCTGGTACAATTCGTTGTACTATCTATTTACAACAACCGATCAGCAAGTGGCACTTTATTGCCTCGGAGTTGTTGAGACTACCGTTGTCCTACGTTGGTCTTTGTTACCAGACGAGCACAAATCCGAAATCTGTCGGTTCATTCATGAATATTTGTTCCACCGGGTGACTATCGATGTCGCCCATTTTCTCGTCAGAAAGGCTGCCAAAGTTCTGGCTTGCATTGCGTGCTTTGACTGGCCACATGCGTACCCCGATTTCATGGAAAACGTCAAAACCTACATTTTTCGTCACCTTAACGCGAACGATTTGTCCAAAGTTTCTTTGGGTCTTATCATCCTCCGTATCTATGCAGAACAGCTAATTGACCCTCATGAATTAGTCCCATTCAAGCGAAAATGTGAACTGCGTAACCAACTGATTAACGAGACGGAGTCTATATACGGCCTCCTTTGCCACGTGGGCTCCAACTTATGTGGTAATGATCTCTTGACAGCCTCCGGTACCCTATTACAAACCGCCTCCATTACGCGCCAGAATTCGGATTTGTCCACTTTCTTCCAATCTGTTTTCTGTTTAACAGAGTCTTTAGTGGAAGCCGATCTCCTGATCCAGTCTGAACTAAAACGTGGGACCTATTTAACATGCTTGGAATGTGTTTGTGAATTGAGCAAGCTGCTTCCGGTGGATTCGAGATTTCAAATGAGTCTACATTCGTTTCTCTTCATATGTTCACTTATGGGCTGTCCACCTTTTCTTCTAACCTGCTCCACACAGCCCTGTCGCTCTTACATGTCTACTACAAATTCTGCAAACATGCTCGCACGCATTAGTCTATGTGCTTTGACCTGTTTTCAGGAGTTGGTCGACCGTAAAGATCTTTCTGCCGGCCTAATGATTACTCAACTATTCCACATTTTCCCGATTGTTCAATGTCATTTAAACCTAATTACTGGAGACTTGGTTTTGCCGTGTTCCTCTGTGGCTGTTCCAGAGAAGCAGAAAGACAATCCCACTTCTACTACATATAATAATGATCTTATCACTGCTCTGGTTGCAGACGTACAGAATCAAAGCAGTTTTATTGAATATCGGTTAAAATTAGTGGACGTATTGCGTAATCTGATGACCAACTTCTTTTGTCAGTTGTCAGATGCTGTCTTAGTTCAGGGGATTGACAATTTTGATCCTGTACAGTTTCTGAGTTCTTTGCATGACTTCACTTTTTCTTCGCTTGATCTGGAAAGTTATTTTTCTTGCTTGCAAATGTGGTCCTCATATTTTGAATTTTTACATATGCGTTATTTCACTGACTCCACTATCAGGCTCCCTGATCGCCTCTCTGGCACATTTGTCACTTTTGGCCGGACATTGTTATCTCGGTTGTTCTACAGCGAGGCGGCCAGTTTTCTAGAAGCTCTTGATGAAGATATGTCGACCGAGACGAATCAGTATTTAACGGAGGCTGATGAGGATGAGAACACTATTTTTCTCATTTCCGACCAATCCTCAGACAAACCGAAATCAGAGGCTTGCGAGTATCGCATGTTTTTGCGTGAAAGTCTACTCACTTTGAACACTTTGATTACTCTGTGCCCTGAGGAGTTAGTAAATGCTCTGCTTTATCGTTATCATAACACTTGGAACGACTATGTATTATTTATCCGCTCTTCGGATCTGCTTACTTCCGATCAGTTCATCGTGTCGCCGAAAGGTCAATCTCTTCATCGTGTACATTGGGCGCTTCGAGACCATGCCACCAGCCTACAGACTATGGGGTTTTTGTTCGAACACCTGAAATTCACTGTACCTTATGGAGAAGGCTCTCAACAGCCTGTTTCAGGTCAGGACTTTTTGCAGTCCTTAGTGTATGGTTTGAAAGTCAGTTATCGAATCGCCTCCTTTTTACCTACCATTTCTGAGAGTTTGATTCGTTCCGATCTAATCGAAGTTATCATTCAAAACTTACTCACTTTGCATGCAATCATCGTTGGGAACTATTTGTTATGTGAGGACTCTTTGGTTGATAGTCACACAGAGCAAACAGACAAGCTTGTCCTCGGGTCGTCTCAAAGGGATTCGTTCGTGAGTGATGTGCTCACTGTATTGGAGTCTTTTGCGGTCGCTACCAACCCCACTCCACAGTCTACTCTACCCAGCGTGATTCAACTGTGTGCTGCTCGTCTACTGAATGCTTTGCTTTGTTCCCCTGTTCTCAGTGCTGTTGTCCATGTTCCCACTAACCTGACATCATATAACGCGAATTCTCGTTCGACTTTTGTTGAACACACTCGGACGGTTTTGAAACGAATCTTCGCTGCTGTATGTGATGCAAACTGTCGCGCACAATGGCGACGACCAATATGCGGCCTGTTACTTCGAACATTCCTGCAATATCTCAGTCGGAATGATACAATGATCTCGCAACCGTCTGAAACTAGTTTGAATTCAACTACGTTGGATTCACCGATCAGTTTACTAAGTCAATATATCACAAATGTTTTCTCACCCCAATTAACCCCTGAGCAGTTGATGCAAAACCCTGGCTCCCATATCATCTACCTTGGATTTTTGAATCGTGCAGTTCTCGGACTTCAATCGTCATGCGGTAGTGCTCGTCGATTGGTGCATACGGTTTTACGTGACTCTGGCTTGTTGGATAACTTAGCCAACTGTGTAAAAATGGCTTTGACTATTTCGGTGTCCGCGGGCGAGTTCACACTTATACGTGTGCAATTTTGCACAGCCTATCTGACTTTTTTCACTACGTTCACTCAAGTACTATCTCAGTCTGGACCTGCTGTATCCGCGATTCCCGGCCTATTGGCTGAAATTGTGAAAGCCTTGAATCCTGCCACTGGTGACACATCGCTTCCTGTCCCATTGATTGATTGTTTGATAGAAATTTTTATTTTGTTGTCCAAAAATAGACGAATATTTCTATCACTGATTGGTGATCTTTTAGATTTGTGTCATTCGCGTCTTTTGGTCGGTTTAGGGCTCAATCGATTCGAAGATACAGAGCAAGGTCTGACAAATCTGGTTTGTGATGCTGCACAGCATAACATTTCATCGCTTCAAAAGTTGTACGAACTGTTTCACGCCGTTCTGTTGGATGGGTTCTCTTTCTTCTTCACGCGGCTTTCTGATAAACGGGTTAACCGAAGTACTGAAATGTCTACCACGATCAATAGTCAGTATTGTTTGGATAAACAGTCAGCATTTCACCGCTTGATGCTTTTGTTTACTGCAGTGTTCCACGAGGATCAACTGAGCGCAAGTCTGGTTCGTTTTGTTCTTGATAAATTATACTCTTTGCACAGGCATCGTAAGTTCTATGATCTGTCAGCGTTTAATCAAATATGGTTGCCGGAGATCATCCGTCGTCTGTTGGATCGACTTGTGAACAAACAACACGATTCTTGTAAAGATAACATGATCAATGGTTTATACCACCTCGTTCTCTCACTTGTAATGGAGCAGTCTTCTCAGTCAATGCACTCATCAACTGATACGGACGTTTTAAAAGGACCTACGGCGTTTGCTCAATGTTTTCTGCCCGCTTACTTGCATTCGCTGCCTTTCCTCAGACCTTCTGTTTGTTCTAGTCTTCTGGAAGAGTTTTCAATGGCACCCAATGATTGCAGCTCGTTTGGTTTCAATCGGTCGGTCGACCTGTCGGATTTGGATAATTTTACTGGATCAATTGAAAGATTGATATTTGATCTACGCTACTTCCGCGCTGCAAATGCGGAGAACACGCGCATGCCCACAATTTCTCCTTCTTCTACGGCAGCAATTTTCGAAATGTGATGTCCTCAGGTAGGCGGTTGGTCCCGTTCCCTCAATGACGTGAATTTATAGTTGCATGCAACTCTTTCCTAACCTTCATTAGCTGTTACATCCTCTCCTCGTAGCTTGAACCTGATCAACCATTTTTAACCGACTGGCGGACCAGCAAGCATTTACCACAGCCTCAAAGATTGAAAACAACTGTACATGTAGTTTGTTCCAGTAACTACTTGCTCGCATGTTAGCAGTTCGATTAACCAGCCTATTTGACGCTGATGAAACTCAACAGGGTCGAACCACCTGTGCACCACTTCGCTGGTGATTACTGGGACTGACTGCTCTTTTCTTGTGTGGCTAGTTTCACGTAGACTAATTCGAGTGAGTTTTATGAACTCAGTAATCACGGGGCGAGCTCCTGCAGTTACGGTTATACATTTGACCCACTTTGAATACTTTTTTTTCAAGTGTGGTAGGCTGTTTGTATGTGTCACACCTTTGGCTCAGTTGGTTTGTTTACAGATACCGTGCGATAAACAGGATGAAAACTTGGCAGATTGGTAATTGCTTCACCACTCGGTTATGGTAGCTCTTGCATTCGAGATTAATTGTCGCAATTCGAAAGTTGTTAAGTTACTTTGAAACCCCATTTTGTACGTGACGTTCATATTGTTGAAAATATTTGCCGATCATCTACTCGAACATTGTATTAAGACCACCACCGTCATGGTAGACAGCACTACATCAGTGGTTCACACTGATTCTTAATTGCCACACAACCATGAAGGAAAACGAGTAAACCCTGTATAGAAAGAGAGGATAGAAAAAAGGAAGGTGACGGGAAGGGGTTTAACTACTGAAAATAGCTACATCTGTGTACAGACATTCAAAACCAAGGTGTCTACACCTCGCGAACAAACAGTTGAGCTGTAGGTCAAAGTGAGGCGTTATCAGCAAGACAACTTCTTTATGGCTTATCATGACCACATTTTCGGAGGGGTGGGTCCATTCTTTGCGCCCCTTTCGGTTGCTTATCATGTGATATCACCTTAACAAGCTTCTTGCAATAATCGCAACGTATTGCCACAATTGTTCGATGTCCACCAGAACATCGGTAATTTAGACCTTGTGGTGCGCAGCTTTTGGATGCACGGTTGCTCCCGATGACATGTATTTCATCTACTTCGTTTGATTACTGTGAACAAAGCCCAGCAGCCTTTGAAACAAGCCTTGATGTGTAGGCTTCATGAGAGCGTTTATCGGCCTGCGTGGTCAGTCAAAACGCTGTTCCTTGACTAATCCAAACAATGTTAATTTCTTATGCCTAAATTATCCTGTCAGTTCTGAGTGTATGAGCGCCTGCAAATCCTACTTGCACTAATGTCCATCTCTGTGTTCTGATGTTTTTCAACCCTCACCTGCTTTTCGTCTGGATCGAAAAACAATCCCAGACTTGTCTCTGCTTTAACCGGT
>QNGE01007310.1:0-23974 GCA_008508345.1 Paragonimus westermani | reverse complement strand
TACAACCACGATCTTAAGATTTTCAAAAACACCGGCTCCCAAGGGAAGTTCAACGCCGTCGAAAAACAGAATCAAATACGCTTCCACCGTTCTGGAGTGCTGCCTGATAACGCCCTGATCATCACTTTGAACAACACTTTCGGCCATGCCACTTGATGCCTAGTGAGGGGTCACAGATCTTCAGTGTTGCACGTGGTTATTGCGTAGAAATTGTGGAAGCTCCTTGCTGACTAATGCAACACGTTTGCCACCACGAATTGTTTCCCGCATCTCGGACATTGCAAAGAGAAATGATATTTAGATGATCGTACATTGCCTATCGGCACTTGTAATGGAATGGACNAATGGACTTCGATTCACTCAGAGTGAGCGTTAATCGTACGTGAATACATCAATTAGTTACTCGGATCAAAATTATCTCCACACATTTGTCGTCACAACTCCGTGGCCAAGATCACATGTGTATTGGCCCCAGGCGGATTTTCTACCGATGTTCATGGCAGACCTTACGAGATCTTTCAAAAGCGTTCAATAATTTTGACCTGATTGTTGAATACTGGTAGCAACCTCTCACGAGTGCCTCCATTCTTATTAGCCTCAGGTTGGCACATTGCAATCGTTCGAGCAATTGCTGTCACAGAATTATGCGACAGCTCCAGAAAACATGGCCACCCCGTGAACCCGGTTTGTGCCTTCAATTTGTGAGTAGTTTCAAATGACACATGACTTCGGAATACCATCCGATCACCAGACAATGCTTGATTATCGATAGTGAAGGGCAGTGGTCAGGCACCCGTCGTATCCCATATTTTCAACTGGTCAACGCATCTAGATGCTGCATGCGGTTGACCAACTCTGGCGATTCAGTGATTGTCATTGCCACTTGCGTCCCACAATCGTGCTAAGACGCCAGCTGCGAAAAACGGCGCCTTCATCCATCCAGTAGAGAGTGATGTCGCCGCCAGTAAATGTCAAAACAGAGTTAGAACGTTTCTTGAATCACATTTTCTGTCTATCGCCATTGTTGCCTGCATGGGTAAATTTTGAGGTCGCCCGAATAGGTATGTAACAGTCATCAGTGAAATAGTCAGAGGAAGCGGTCTAATACGCCCACTGCGACGTTGTTCACACTATCGGGATGAGGAAGTTTGTAAATCTAGTCATCTGAAATTGCAGTCCATCCTTTCATTCTTGGTGAGGGCATGTTAGGTTCCAGTATTGCTGACAACAGTCTGTGGTCCGTATGAATGTCATATTCTCTCCCCAGACGTACCGATGGAAGTGGTTAACTCCGGAAACTACAACTACCGCTGTCCCGTCTAAATGGAGTTAATTTTTCCCAGTTGGTTGCATGCCTCGTGAACCAAAAACAATCGGTCTGAGAGAGCAATCTCACATTCTGGTTAGCCAACCTCCGTGCTTCTGCTAATCCACGCGCATTCATCCGTTGGTATACCTACAAAACAATTTTCTGATCAATTGGCAAACGTGACCTTCGCCCACGCATTAGCTCGAACGGCGGTTTCTTTGTTAAATCTTGTGGTATAGAGCGACAGGCGAGCTGAATCAATAGCAACATCTCTTCGCACCCCTATTCAATCACGGTCAATCGCTGTTTGATCACGCCACCATTTCTTTCCATCAGTCCGTTTGATTCGTGGTGACATGATGTTGTGCGAACAGTTTTCGGATTCATAAGAACTCCAAACAGTTGAGGAACTCATCACTATCGAAGCAGGAGCCTCGATCGATCAGTATACTCTGCAGTATTCCGTGGTCTGCAACTATATGTTCCATCACAGTCTCATGCAAGCCTTGCGCGATGATCGGGTGTGGTGGCCACTTCGATCCTTCAGCACGGAAACGTTCCATCATGGCGACAATGCACTAGTTATCGTAAGTGCTCAAAGAAAATTGAATCATCATATCCACTGATCATAAGCCCCCAAGTTCGCCGACGGAGAATGACTGAGTAGGACACTGAATCGAGTGATTGCCACATTTCAAGAGCCGACATTGTTAACGCACCGGTATGTAATTTACGATATCATCTTTCATTACCGCCCAGTAAACCCTGTGATTCGGCATTTCATGAGTTCGGGAATATCCCGTAGAGACCAAATAATGACATTCCTTCACAAATGTCGCTCTCAACCCCGACGGTGCTTCCGGCACGCTTATTCCATCTCCCAGTTGATCCACTAAAATTCCGACACCACTCAACCAAGAATCTGACCAACGGATTTAGAACGTAAAGCAGCATTCTCCCGATGCCCATTGTAGTAGAACAGTCAAAAACGTAAACGCACACGATTTATGGCCTGACAAATTTATCTGCATATTATCAGAACAGGAGATTACAAAGCGGAAAACAGGGGTAAGATGTGTAACTAAACATATAAGGGAACGTATGACGGATCTAATCGCTAATCAGTCAACAGCATCATTGTCATGGGAGTGTTAAACTAACAAACGAGTATCTTTTGTTTACGCTCAATCTGCACGTGGTAGCGTTGGTACAGCAAATATGGCCTCTATTGCTCAAAGGCTCACGCCGGTGAACACTTCCATCCGGGCCAGTGTTACCACCCAGGCAGGACTATTGTAGTATTCGGATTCGTGGGACTAATAGCAGATAGTGGACTAGCTCGAACCCGATTCTAGCCTCGACGGGATAGAAATGGAGGACCGGGAGTTGTGGACTGTATTCCGGGTTGTAAGCACATTTATAGGTGGCAATACGTAATGTTGGTAAGGGAATATGAGGGAGACGTGTGTCAATCCCTCCCTCACGTTCTTCTAGTGTTCGAGCCGCTGAGGGTTCACCTGTGTTGACAGTTGTTGGACCAATGTTAGCAAGGTAAACAGGGCACTGCTGAGTGACTGTAATCCTGTCATTGCAACCAATGTGCACATGGGCGTGAAGTGCTATCCTTTGCGAACTACCGGGCGCATCCTGTGATCACCACATTTATTCGAAAGCACCGCGATCTTGACTCACTACTGCTGCAGATCCTTATGCCACTTGCTTCTGTTGTGACAAAGAAGCTCTGTCCAACCACTGGTAATTTCAAGACCAGATGCTGGATTTTGACAGAAACTCAATAGGCCCTCCGTGAATGTCTTGTATCGCCCTCTATGTTTCCCAAGTTAACTGGATGTAAAACGTTGCATCAAAACAGCATCCCTTTCCGTGTACTCTGTATTAAGTCAGCATGTCCAGTTACACGTTTAGTCCATAATTACTTGCATCTGTTTGGGTATCATTATCGTGCGATTCGGTATGCAACAAAATTTTGGCGAAAGAAAGCCAACCTTCCAGATTCCATTTGTCAGTACAGCGTTTGGTGGAGATTTTAGCGATTCAGATGGTTATCATATACTGCCTAAATATCAATGTTCCTACGTCATGGTGATGCCAACACCCTGCCACATGCATGGGGATTTAACACATCCATCATCCACTTATCACCCTCACTAGCGTAGCTGCTGCAGATATGTAAATAGTCCATTACCTAATCCTTTATTTCACTCAACATATTGAGTCAACAATCAAAACAACCGAAAAATGATACCAATCTTGAGGGGTTCTCTAGTCCTAGGTAGAATAACTGGTGTGAAGAGAGACACGACTGTGTCAGCGAGTACCGCCACAACCAGAATGATCTTCGTCAGTGTTGACCAACTGGCTTGAACATATCAATGGAAAGCTCACTAGAGATCGAAGCTTCAGTCACCAATGTGATTAAGGAAAACTGCCAGCGGTCCCGTCAGTAGAGACTGCGTCTTCTCTACGGTTTCAGGCGCGGTTGCATGTTGCCCTTGCGACTTCTAATTTACTTTGCGCACCAGGGATTGGAGGGACAATCAGTTCGTTTGGGAACTGATGGCAGAACGTCGGTAACGATAACTGGTGCAAAGTCCATCGAAATTGTGTCAAAGCTGTCCACTTCCATGTAACCTATGTGAGCGTAGAGTGCACAGTCAATTCTGATACCGAGACGACCTGATACCGTGTTTAGTGGGCAGTGGGAATTGAACCATGTCAGTTTATGTGTGGCTGTGCAGTACTGCTCAACTACTCACCAATGGGATCAGATCAGATGTCTGCCTGAAACGCTAGATGAAGCCACAATATTAGCAAGGGACTGAAACGCGAGAATGTTCCTCGTAATCACTCAAGTGTGCTTACAGACAAACTGATAAGTCGCATGGATCGCACTCTGATACGAGAACAGATGTCTGTTTCGCATCAATTTTTCAAAGCAAGAACCGCATTCTCAACGGCGAAAGTTTTAACAGACACAAAAATAGTCCCAGAAATGAGATGCGGCTATTCCCTTATAACATCTTGAATGAATAAGCCTGATTGTATCTGCTATTAAGACAGATGATTTCATGCATGTCTGTGTTCATTGCCAACTGACACTCAGTTGCATAGATAATTTTGTGGGTTCCATGTCATACTGCAGCGATCAGCAGATTTCAGTGGCCTGCCTCAGATATGTTGTTTAAAACAGTTCCAAAACTCAGTTGCATAGTGCACCTAGGCCATTAGGAATGTTCGCATGATGTGTGCTATCAGATTGTTTATCCGCATGCCATACGACATTGTGGCGTGAAACCGAACCACATACATTTCCGGTTTGCTCGTTCGTCGACGGTCGGTCTCTTGCCTCCTTAACTAATTTGCGTGTCGGTGTCATTTATAGCTTTATAAGAAACTTCCTGTACATTTCGTTGAATAAATATCCGGTCTCTATTTGCAACGACCTTTTTGCATTTCGTGTCTGGTGAATTCGTACCTGGGAAGTACGACTGAATGCACCGTTCACTACACTAAACTGCGCTGGACACGTAACTGAGTGTTCACAGAAAATTGCTTAGTTTTCGGCTTTGCTTCGTAGCGCATCTGTTTGGGTGTTTGTTATAGTTAGGCATGCTCTTCCCGTCGTTTCTTTGAATCCAGCTGTAGCTCACAGCATTTTTGCGACTGGATCTCTTCCGAAATATTAATTATCGACCAACTGATTTTCTGTCACTGACAGTTATTCTTACCGCACACAGCAGATTTATACCTTGTGTCAGCTAGTGACCAAACTGTTTACAAGATCAAGGTTAGTCACATCAATTCGCAAGTGTAACTGGACGAATTACCTCAGGCTTGTGATAGTGTCTGAATTCAATTTTGCATTTTGTAATCAGTGCAACTCCTGTAACTTTCCAAATTATTATATTCAACCCTGTACAGAATATTCCATTCTACTTGCACACGCTTGGATAAAATTCCACTTTTCGGGCGCTAGTTTGGTAGTTGACTACCCTCATCTAAGTGTAAAACCATTTTTCGAACCATCTCAAATAGTCACCGCTCAGGTGGAGTCGTTTACGCGATGCAAGCCAAGAACTCTAGGTACATTTTTGGGGTCTGTTACTCTACACATGTTTAACAATTTACTGGTTAGAATGAAGTATCTATTTCGCCCTTCTCAGGTGTTAATTTCGTTCACTGTTCTAGCGTTAGTGTTTTTGTAGTATTGACCGGGCGTTGATCACATGCCAAAAAGTTTTCCCATCTCGTATTTAGAAGCGGAAATGTTTTTAGCATACTGATATTCTCGGTCGCTGATCACTAGTTCCACAGGAAAAAACAAGTCGAAAAGCTGACAGCCCTAAAGAACCTATTCGATCGTCGCTTTGGTTACGTGCTCGTTTGCTTGATCCAAAACCAAGGAATGAGAAGAGACGTGGCAACACCGTTTGTTGGGAAATCGTGACAAATTTGGGCCACAGAAACTTTAAATTTATAGGACGAAATGATTATCATAATTGGCAGACAAACAGCGAACCTAATGAAACAGTCATATATTGTAGTCACGGCGTCTGAACAAACCAGGAGGCATCAGAAAGCAACGTGAGGAAACAGCTCAGATAGCGCACAGGCGTTCGACCGCAGGGCTTCAGGGCTGAGTGGGAACACACCGCCGCCCACGGCCGATCGGTGTAGCGTGATGGGTTCTGGCTGTCTCGTTAAGAGATGCGCCTCTTAACACCTTCCTTTTGAACCCGTTGATCGCGCGTGTGTGAATGGGGATTCATTCGGAATGGGGTCACAGCGGCCCTTTTGCAGCATGATCGCTGAGGTGTTGGCAACTTTTGGCGACTTCACTTGAACCTCAGCACTCTAGGTCTCTGGCGCGCCTCTTGACTTTTGACGTTGTTCAGTGGCTCTTCTAGTGGCAGCCCTCGATTTTCTGGATGGGCCGTTAGTTCCGCCAAACGGTCTGATCTAACTGGCATACTGTATCCAAATATATGGGCCAAACTGAATCTCATATAGTACTGCGCCTCGTCGGCTTCGAATTCTCCTGGATGCCCATGCAGTCTTTATCCCACTGTAGTGCCCGGCCAGTCCTGGTTGATCAATCTTGAAGGAGTGGGAGTGAACTCCTTATCTTCTACTAAACTGCCCTTCCATCGGAGAATTACTGTTAACCGCCGGTGGCCTGGAAGGATATAGTGGAACATCCGTTGTTCGCAGTCTGCGTCCTTTCAGAGCCACGGATGGAGATTTCTCTTCCGGAATCTGTCGATTCGGAGTCGTTCGGCAATCGAAGAGGAAAACATCAAGGATGTCAGCTGTATATCAATCCCCTTTGGATTTTTGAAGGACTCTTTTGAACGTGTCCACAAACGGTTCAGCCTGGCCATTTGATTGTGGATGGTGAGGCGGTGACCGTATGCGATTAATACTATTCAGCTCGCAGAAGTTCATGAATGTACCGGGAGTAAAGTGAATTCCGCTGTCCGATACGATTGTCTCCGATATTCCGAAATAGCTGAATAGTTGGCCCAGTTTCCGCACCGTTGAGGTTACCGACTTTGTCTCCATCAGGCAAACTTCTGATCATTTGCTGTATGCGTCAACAAGCACGAAGAGGTTTTGACCGTTTATTGATCCGGCGAAGTAGATGTGCTCACGAATCCACGGCTTCTCTGGCACTGGCCATGATTGCAACTCAGCTTACACTGGAGATTTGTCGGCCAGTGTACAAGTAGAACAGCCTTTGAAAAGTTTCCACGATGTCGGAATCCGTCTGAGGCCAGTACACATAACTACGTATCAGTGCTCCCATCCGAATGGTACCGGGATGGCCGCTATGAAACTGCTCCAGAACACATGCTCTGAGACCAGATGAGACGATCATACGTTCGCCGAACGAGATGCAGGAATTGATAGTAGACAGTCTTCGTTGGAAGTACTGCTTCACCCCACCATCAATGCGATTTTGAGGCCATCCGTTGTGAAGATAGAGCTGACGATTCTGCAGAATTGGATTTCCTTCTGTTGACTACTGGATCATTGACGCAGTTACACGAAGGTTCCTTATTGCTTCCGCTGTCATGTAGTTCACATAATGATCGACCGAAATGGCCGCAATCATAACGTCCTCGTTTTCCGTTGTGCGCGAAGCGATAAAGCGTGATGAAGCGTCGGCTTGCTCGATGCTGGTTGTTCATTGATACTTGATGGTAAAATCGTAGCCAAGCAGCATAGTTGCACAACCCTGGGGGCGTATTGCCGTATACACTGGAACGCACTTCTGTGATAGGGGAACTGAAAACAGCAGTTTGTGATCGGTCATCAGGGTGAAGTGATGTCCACACAACATTTTATGAAATTTCTTTACTGCGAATACAATTGCCAGTGCTCCCTTTTCGATTTGTCCGTAATCCTTCTCTGTTCCCGTCAGCGCTTTGGATGCGTAAGTTATTGCCTTTTTAGAACCATCCGGGAATTGACAGGATATGATTGCGCTAATACCATAGTTTGAGGCATCCGACGCTACCACATTCTCCAGGGTAGGGTCAAAGCGGGTAAGGAAAAGAGCCCAGGCAAATGTCGGCTTAACATGATCAAAAGCATTGTGACATTCAGCAGACCAGTTCCGCACTGCATCCTTTCTCAAAAGTTGGTTTAGCGGGCCTGGGATATGGTACACTGTAGTTAGAAAGGTACTGTAATGAGTCGCCAGTCCTAGAAATGATCTCAAAGTCGAGATCTTAGTTGGAGGATGCATTCGACTGATTGTGTCGACATTAGCTGAGTCACAGTGGTGGCCGTGCTTGTCGATTATTAATCCCAAACATTGATCGACTGCATAAACATGTTGCATTTTTCAGCACGAAGATGAAATCCAAATTCTCGAATTCAGCTGAGGAAATGATCAAATTTTCCTTGCAAATCATCATGACGAATGCCCATCACAATGAGTTCGTCGAGGCATGATGCTACTGACGGGACCTAAGCCAGCATCGTATCCATTATCTGTTTAAAGGTCGCAGGCTCTGATTTCACTCCAAAAAAAGTAGACGGCAATACCGCAACAGTCTCCGATGGGTGTTGATGATCAGTAGTACTGTGAAATCCTTGTTGACTTCCACTTGCAGATAGGCATCGGTCAGATCGAGTTCGAAAAAGCATCTTCCACCATTGGGCTTCGTGAACAAGTCTTCAGGGACTGGTAGAGGATACTGATGATCTTCCAGCGCAGTGTTCAATCCTGTAGAAAAGTATGTGCCTTCTTATCAATTAAAATAGAGACTGCCCAAGCAGAGTAGTTGACTGACTGGGTAGCCCCGGATTTTTTAAGTCTGTCCAACTCTTCCTCCATAATTCGTAGAGCAGCGTATAGCACAGGTCACTTTGGCCGGAAAACAGGTTTGGAATTAGCATTTAGGCTCAGTACTGCTTTCGCTTTCGTACACCAATCAAGGTTTTTCTGAAACACATCGGCGAATTTGTTCAACTTATATGTCAGGAGTAATTGCGCCTTACCAACCAGCCTCGATGTCGGTGCCAGACCACTTTACACATCACTGATGTAAACAGACGCCCACAAACCAATACGTCGCCGCTGTGGGGTCCCTGACACACCAACACAACAACATCGACCAGCCAGTCAGAGGACACAGGCCGCATGCTACAGCTTTGGGCGGTTGTGGAGCCAGGACGGAAGTGGTGTTGTGTACGTGTCAAGGCCGCCTGTATGTCCACATTCGTACTAAGACTCAAGTTACATTGTGAATGGTTGCGCCTTCATCGGCCAACGACTCATTCGTCCAAGCAATTAAGGATGACGCTACCGCTTGTAAGTAACACGATACAGTACGTGCTTCTCCTGAATCACGTGTTCTCTCTACCGTTGTTATTGGGTTAGTGTTGATTGCACCCGAATAGGAGCACAACAGTGACAACTAGCCTCGAACCGGGATGTGAAAAGATTGTCATTAAATATGGCAGTCAAAGTCGCCATGTGATGTGGCGAATCAACAGGTCGGTGGGTAAAATACCCGCTGACGGTTGCCTATGGGCTTCTCTAGGGATTTCTTCTCAGCCTGATTGGCCGCAATCATTTCCTCTGAGATTAAGTTCTTTATGAAGGGAGTAATGAATAGTAATAACTCGTCAGTTGACAGCCTGTATTCTAGCCGTGGAGATATGAGTTGGACATAAAAATCCTCCATTAACACTCAACGGAGTATTAGGCCCAATAGCCATAGTGAATTCCTAGTGTAGATCCGGTCAACAGAGGCATCATCCTGATCAGATTAGCACAATTTCGTCTGTATCTTTGTGAGTGCTACACCAAACACCATCTACTCCGGTAAAAACGGTGTTTTCTGTGTACAGACTTTGTATGATCGAATGTGTTCGGGCTCGTTGTGGTGTTGAGGCATACACTACTGTTGTGAACCGAGAACGCGGATGGCACAAAGGTTATTTATTCGGGGCAACCAGTACACGGGTTATACGCCTCAACCTGATTACGAACAAAAGCACTCACTTGCACACAACACTGATCTGAGGATGTTCCGGTCGCTATGGACGCTAATTGTCAGTTCCTTCACATAGCAAAAACCATTCCATATGATGCTACCATTCAATGATCCTTCCCGTATCGCTCCTGTATTTGTCCCATGGCCATTTCGATGCATGCTTTCGCCTCTCTACTGAACAGTGGTGGTGTACGTAGTATAAAGCGGCCGTCCGTCCTGACTACACTACTATACCTCACAAGTCAAAAAGGGAGTTAGTAAAGCGCGACCACTAATCGTGTGCAAATGTAGATACAAAGCGTCAGACAAAAGGCGGATCAACATGCGTTCCGGTAATCTTCACTAGGCGATCACGGTTGGTCAAATAAGTCAGTAGATAAGGGCACACCTAAGAATGTATCTGCACTGGCTGTTGGTTAGTCCTCGTGCGGACTGCCCACATGGTTGGCGACATCCGATTCGGATTAGCTTGTCACAGTGACCGAAGCCAAGGGACGCCTGCACTTAACCGTCACCGCAATTGGCTTGCGCCACACCACTTGCAGTTCCACCTACCCACCACACCCACTGTAAACCCGAAGGAATAAGACCGGAAGGTGTGTTAGTGGGGCCTCTGTGTCCAGCCGGCCAATTTCAGTTAGTCAGTTGATTGGCTGATAAGGAAAGGAAACTATTTTCTCCCGGACAGTAATCAGAGAGGCTGCAACGACGAGATTTAACTTAAGAAGAAAGATTTGTGAAGTGTAACACAAGAAACATTGCAGTATAGGAGCGCATGGTAGTGTATCACAAAGTAGATAAGTATAAAAAACCAAATTCTAATTGAGCTGTACAGTACACCAACAAAGCTGAAGAAATGAACAGGCAGAACACTACAGATACCCAGGCTTCTGAAAAGAGGAGCGGATTACTTGTCAGCGACAAGATAGTTGGCCGATGCAGTGTTTGAGAGGAGTGGAATGGATATGATTATATGACCTACTAGAGCCTAACCTACTCGTCGCCTCTTCGCCGACGGTGTACTATGAGTACGTTGGTGACATACTAATCACATACGACCAGCGCATTCGCGGCCGCAAACATCCCAACGCCATATAGTCACATCACCGCGACCTATGGCACCGATGGTTCCTTTGCGTACTGCACCCTTCAGCTCGCGGCTGCGCAGTAACTGCTCGTTGAACTTTCGCACGTCCCACCGGACCGTATTCCTTCAGACCGTCCGGTTCAATGCTGAATCTTCCCCACATCTAAAATCAGTGTTACAATGCGAAAGACTTGCTTCCACAGCATCCTGGTATCTCCGCTTTTGGTCACCAGGATTTCGCTTACCCCATTTCACTTTTCCATACAACACCTGTTTCGGAATACGGTCGTCACCCATTCAGCGAACGTGATCAAACCAACGGAGCTGATTCAGCAACAGCATGGCTTCCATCCCGTCCACATTCGCTCGCCGCAGTACCTCAGCGTTCGGAACCATATCCCACCAGCGAATACCCAAGAAGCGCCTCAGACACTGAACGTGGAAGCGGCTCAAATAGCCCACGTTCCGCTGGTACAGTATCCACGTATCGCTGCCATACAGCAGTATAGACAGCTTGGTGGCCATTTTCAGGCTATGGTTCTTCCAGACACGCCTTTCCTGACGTCCAGAGGCAGCATTAGCCTTCGCCACACGCGCTCTTAGCTCGCGGTCCACGGACATATCTGTAGACAAATTGGTACCCAAGTAGCAAAAATCCGCACAGCTATCGATAACGTCCTCATTGATGCGGATTTTGAGTGGAGGTGCACAAGCAGCGCCTCCACCAGGAGAAGGCTGAAAGAACGAAAACGTCTTACCTGTGTTGATGTCCAATCCAAACTTCGATGCTGCCGAAGCGAAGGCTGTAACCAGACTTTGCAGATCCTCTTCACTGTGTGCCACCAATGCGCTGTCACTTGTGAACAGGAGCATGCGCATCGTTGAAGGATGTAACCGGGTTGGAGCGTCGAAACGTCGGATATACAACAGCCGCCCCTACGTCCAGTATTCTACTCCAAGGCCATCCTCCCCAGGGGCATGGAAAGCAACTTTTACCATGGTAGTCAAATATGAGCTAAATAGGGCTGGGACTAGCACACAACCCTACTTCTCGCAATTCACAATGTCAACATCATCAGAGGTCGATCCACACGATTGTACCTTTGCCCCCATGCCAACACGCAACAATCTAACCATAGTGACGGACTTACCTGGACATCCAAATTTATCATGCACCGTCCACAGCGCCTCGCGGCTCACGGATTCGAACGCCTTGGTGAAGTCCACGAAGGTGGCATACAGGGGTTGGCTCCGTTCCCGGCACTTCTCCTGAAGCTGTCGAGCAGCAAGCACCAGGTCGATCGTACTGCGACTCGTCCGGAATCCACAGTGCTCCTCGGGAACATTGAATTTCAAAATTTTCGCATTCAATCGGTTCAGGAGGATTCTGACAAGCACCTTGTATGCGCATTTCAGAAGATTGATACCTCAGTAGCTGTCGGTGCATTGCATGTTACCCTTGCCTTTGAACATATAAGGGCGTCCTTGAAGAGTTGCGGCATCACACTGTGCTTCCAGAGAGAGTGAACCAGCTGGAGCAATGCGCGTTCCAACCCTAGTTCGCCATTATTCAGGATCTCACCTGACAGCCCATATTCGCCTGCAGCCTCCCCGTTGCGCAGTTGACCAGTAGCCCTCTGCAACTCCAGCAAATCTGGGGCGAGAGCAAGCGAAGATTTGACGTCCTGTTGTGGCAGGCTGTTCACAACCACCCAATCAATTGTAGTAAGGCGGTTTAGCAGGCTGCCAAAGTGTTTGTGCCATATTTTCACGATGTCCTCCGGCTGGCAGCAAGAAAAGCCGGTGTCCACGTTGTAGAACAAGTCAGGTTCAGAGCAAGATGTGTAATCACTACACCACGCACAACATCTCATCTAGTCTGTTATCGATACTATAGATATAGGTCAATGTCAAACAATCTGATTGGCCAATGCAAATATGGCGTACACGATTGGCTGCACTCCACCACATCCTTCCCTTTTTAAAGAATCTTCGGTATTCTTCGGTTTCGTAGAACGAACTCGTTCTCTTCAGTGGAACTGAATTCAGCTGCTCCAGAACTTGTGTTCGTCGTTTCCTGTTTCCGTAGGTGTACTCTATTCCTCCTTAATGTCCCGTGGTTTGTGCGTACCACATAAGAACGCTCTCCATCTCGTCCTTCCACAATCCCTGGGGCCCATCTGTCAGAGCCCATACCGAACGGCTGAATCCAAACGGTATCTCCTTCTTCCAATCTTGGTAGCTCATGAGCCCCTTTGTCATACACTTGCCTTTCTCGTTCCATTCGTTGTTTCAATCGCTTTCTTACGGTGTCCCACGTGACAGTTTGCAGGGCTAGACGATCTTCAACTAGTGGTATTCGTGTTCTCGTTCTTCTTCCCATGAGCCGTTGAGCCGGACTCAAATCTATGTCTGCTGACGGGGTGTTTCTGTGTTCTAGCAGTGCCAGATAGGCGTCTTCTTTGGCTGTTGAACATTTCTTCATTATTTTCTTTGCCTCCTTCACAGCAGATTCCGCTTTACCGTTAGACTGACTGTGGTGTGGACTGGAGACTTCGTGTTTAAAACGCCATTTTTCGGCAAATTCCGCAAACTGTTGTGCTGAAAATTGTGGACCACCATCTGATCTCACACACTCTGGAATGCCATATCTTGCGAATTGGGCTTTCAACCTGCCGATTATCTCCTCGGCTGATGTAGAATTTAACTTCTCAATTTCAAAAAAATCGCTGAAATAGTCCACCAAAAGTAGATATGACTTGTCTGTATGCGAGAATAGATCAACCGCTACGTGTTGCCAAGGTCGCTTGGGGACTGAGCGGCACACCATAGGCTCCTTTGGCTGTCGAGTCCCGTACTGCTTGCAGACCATACAGGTTGAAACAAAATCCTTGATATGACTAGTCATGCCTGGCCAGTATACGGTATCCTTAGCGCGTCTCGTACAACTACGCACACCGAGGTGCGAACGATGTATTTCTTGCATAGTGAGTTTTCTGGCAGCTCGGGGAATAATCAAACGTTCTCCACGGAACACAAGACCGTTTTCTGTGGTCAACTCATCCCGGACCTTGAAATAAGGACGAATGATTTCACTCACTTGTCGTGCGTTGTCGGGCCAGCCGTTTCTGATTTGCTCTTCGAGCTTCTCCATCTCTTCGTCATCGGCAAACGTCTGCCTTATTCGTGGTAACCGCGAGTCTGATTCCGCGAGCGTTAGGTGTACTTGTTCGTATCCGGTGCAGTTGTCTTCTTCTGTTGCCAGTGGGGCTCGCGATAGTGTATCCGCCAGTACCATGTTCTTTCCAGGAGTGTATCCGATCTCGAAATTGTACTTCTGTAGGCGTACCAGCATTGCCTGCAAACGGCGTGGCGCCTTATCCAGAGGCTTTTTTACGATAGTTGTCAATGGTTTATGGTCGGTTTGGACGATAGTTTTTCTCCCAAATGTGTAATCGTTGAATTTTTCCATTGCAAAGACCACCGCCAGCAGTTCCTTTTCGATTTGTGCGTATCGGGTCTCGGCGCTACTCATGGTTCGACTTCGGAAATCAATCGGCTGTCCGTTCTGCATGAGAACTGCTCCAATCCCGTTTTGGCTGCTGTCACATTGTATCACTAACGGCAGACGTGAATCATAGTAACGTAATACAGGAGCTTTGACGATTAGTTGCTTGATATGTTTCCACGCCCGCTCCTGTTCCTCTCCCCACACCCATGGCGTATCCTTGTGGGTCAGTAGCCTGATGGGCTCCATGATTTGAGCCAAACAGGGCAGAAATCGACTCAGGTAGTTAATCATTCCATTGAAACGAGCAATACCTTTCACATCACTTGGGTGTTCCATATTCACTATTGCACCGATTTTTGCTGGATCCGGCTTGATTCCTTCTCTGGATAAAACGTGTCCATGGAAAGTAACCTCGTTGGTACAATATTCGATTTTCTCTTGTTTGAGCTTGATGCCGACCCGTTGGCATCTAGCTAAAAAGAGTTCCAGATTTTTGTCGTGTTCGACTTTGGTACGACCGTGGATCAAAACATCGTCAGCTATGCACATGACACCGGGTAGGTTCTCAATCGCTTGGATTAGTCGTTTTTGGAATATTTCGCTGGAGACTTTCAATCCGAACGGTAGACGAAGCCAACGGAAACGACCAAAAGGTGTCCCAAATGTCGTTAACAAACTGGACTGTTCGTCCAGTTTTACATGCCAGAAAGCAGAGGACAAATCTACCTTGGTAAAAAAACAAGCGCCGGTTAGCTGAGGAAGAATGTCTTCCAATAAGGGAAGTCGAAAATACTCCCTTCTTAATGCTGCGTTTAATGGTTTCGGGTCGATGCAAATTCTCAATTCGCCGGATTTCTTGCTGGCTATAGCGACCTGACTAACCCAATCGGTTGGCTCGTCTACTTGCTGTATTACTCCTAGATCTGTCAGCCGTATGAGTTCCTTTTCAAATGTCTCTTTTACGGAAAGTGGCAAACGACGAATGGGTAACACGACTGGTTTCGCGTCTGAATCGATGCTCAATTTACAGACTCCTGGAAAGGTTCCCAAAGTACCATCAAAAACACTGGAGTATTTTAGACACATGTTGGTCAATGGCGAGGTTACGTTATGTACCCAGTTAAATGTTACCAATTCCAGCGCTTCGATTGCTTCAATTCCAAGAAGGGGTGGGAAATTTTCTTTGACCACAAACAAAACTTGTTCGATACGTTTGTCATTATTAGGGTTGCGTAAGATTGCTGTAAACTTCCCTGTAGGTGTCACCGTTGTTCCATTCCACATCCGAAGCACGAGGTTCGTATTCGTCAGTGGTTCGTTTGGGACGCAGGACCGAGGGACGAGATTGACACCTGCACCTGAGTCCACCTGGAAGTTTATTGTTATCCCATTCAGTTCAATTTCGGCAGATCGTATACCCTGGTGCGGTTCGTTCACTCCAACCGCACACACTGAGTACCTTCTAGGCTGAGTTGCCTTTGTCACACCTGGACCACTCTTGCAGCAAACAGAGAAGTGATTCGCTTTACCGCACTTTGTGCAAATTTTCCGCCAGGCTGGACATTGTTCTTTCTTGAAGCCATGGGTTCTTCCGCAGAAAGTGCAGCCTGCTGGAGGGTTTCTTGGTTCTTTGACCATCACGCGATTGACATCCTCTGTCGAGTGAATTTTGAGGGCTTCGGCCTTTCTGTCGGCTGCCTCTTCACTTCGACACATGTCAGTGCATTGTTTGAGCGTCAACTGAGGATCCCTCAACATTCTCTTGGTCAAATTGCCGTTTCTCATTCCGATAATTAACCTATCTTTGATCAGTTTGTCATGCATGCAGTTACAGAAACCGCACGTTGTGGCCATGGATCTCAGAGCTTGAATAAATTGATCTACGGATTCCCCAGGTTCTTGGACGCGGCAATTAAATTTATATCTTTCGAAAGTGTCGTTCGTAAATCCCAAACAATAACATTCTAATTTCTTCATCACGTTTTCCCAGTCTTCTGGGTCTTCGTCTGCCTCATACGGAAATGTGTTAATGCAGCGGACGGCCTGCTCTCCGATGGCATGTCGGAACATCGCCATCTGAAACTCCTTCTCGGCTGAGGACAGTCGAGCTAGCGTGCGGAAATCTTGAAATTGCAACTCCCACATTTTCCATCTTTCTGGAAGTCCTTCATCCTCATTCATGTTCAGCTGGGGCGGTGGTCGGAGATTCAATCCCGCCATTGGGCTCACACCCATCCAGTCCGGGTTCTTCATTTGTGACACCATGTAGAACAAGTCAGGTTCAGAGCAAGATGTGCATTCACTGCACCACGCACAACATCTCATCTAGTCTGTTATCGATACTATAGATATAGGTCAATGTCAAACAGTCTGATTGGCCAATGCAAATATGGCGTACACGATTTGCTGCACTCCACCACACACGTCTACCAGTGTTTTAGTAGACTGGATAGATGGACCGAAGATCGCTTTAAGCGAATCGTAGAACTCCTTGTGTTGCCGACGATCTGCGAAACCCTGCATGCGCTCGCCCTGGTTCCTCCACCAGTTGTCCTTAATTCCGCGAACATGCTCGGCTAGTTGACGGAGGATACTCCGAAACCTAGCCTTCTTCGCTCCAGTGGCCGGGTCCAGTGTGGATGTGGCGAACGCGGCATTCTTCTCTCGTACCAAGTTGGAGATAGCCACGTTGTTGTCATCGAACCAGTCCGGGCTATTCTTGCGCTTCACACCGATCGTCCCGGTGGCTGCTGCCGTAATCTGTTTCTTCAAATGTTGCCACATATCCTCGGGGGTAGTGGATACAGGAGCGTTTTGCAGACGGGCGACGACTGCACGTTGGAAGGCAGTTTTCGTCTCCCAGTTATCCAGCCGTCTGATATCTAACTTCTGCCGTTGTCCGGAAGGTCTACAATAAACAGGCTTACATACATGAATAAACAATTTGATCCTGACCAGCCTATGATCTGTGCTACATTCAGCGCCGCGCATCACCCGCGTGACGCACACTTCACGAATATCACGCTGCCGCACAATCACGTAGTCAAGCAGATGGTGGTGGATGAGTCTACGCCGTGATGTCGCTCGCATCCAGCTAGAATCAGGTGTTCGTGATAGCCAGTTCGTGAGTAGCATACAGGTGCAGCAGACGATCACCGTTCTCGTTGACTGAACCAATATCGTAGGGTCCGAGGAATCCCGGCCAAGCTACCGAGTCGCGCCCAACTCGAGCGTTCAAGTCGCCCAGAACAAACAGTCGGTCACTCACCGACGCCGACCGGATTGTGGCGGACAGCTGATCATAGAACTGGTCCTTTGTATCATCAGTGTGACGCATAGTTGGACCATAAACACTAATAAATGTAACACACTTACCTCGACCGAGTCGCAGGCGCATCGACAGCATTCGAGGGGGGATGCCGTGCGGTTCGCCTATCATCAAAGCATTGATCCGATCAACAACTGCAAAATAGACACCATTTTCCCGAACACTGCCTGCCGGGTAACCTATCCAGTAGAAAGTGTACCTAGCACCTGCTTCCCGCAACTTATATTGGTCTGCAAACCTTGTCTCACTCAGTGCTGCGACGTCGATTCCATATCGGCGCAGTTCCATCGCGATCAGGGCGGTGCGTCGTTCCGGTCGTTCTGTGGCGCCGCATCGATCCAGCAGTGTGCGCACGTTCCATGTCCTAATCGTAAGCGTCTTGTATTCCCGGGTCTGTCTCAAGTTGGTCTTCTGGACACTGAAATCTAATTGAGCATTATCCGCTCAGGGGCTCGCGGTTGGGGGGAAGTATGAGAGTTAGTGTTTGGCAGTAGCATATTTTCGCCTATCCACCCTGCCATGTGCAGCAGATAGGGCGACCCGGTTCATCCTGTGCGAAGGCCAATGCAGTATGGTATTTCGATTATTTTGTATCATCATTGTATGTATGGGCTTTGGATACTGCCAGGACGCCCAGAACTGTGCAGGAGAGCGATTAGGGCTCTCAACCAAAGCCTTTGGCTAAAAAGCCTGCACAACAAGGCAGCAGGTGACACACACACGCAGACGCGGCAGCATCAGCCACCAAGGAGAGGATCGACAGCCATATCAAAACAAATCCAGCACCCACTCACAGGAACAGTAACACTACACACGATCCGATCAGACAGATATACAGTCGATCAAGGCAAAAACAAGCACCTTGACGAACGAAGCCACAACGGAGCCACAACACACAGCCACAACAAACAACAAACGCACGCATCTGCTTTTTGTCTGGCTGCTCCCCTTTGGCCAATCTGACAAGATTGAACCTGCACGAACCGAAGTCCAAGTCAGCACAGCCCTCCGGATCAAAACAACACGCAAGCCTGACCACCACGCCTAGGTAGCGTACACCCACGCATACTGACTCGAACGGACAACCAACATTGTGGGTCCGAGACCACATAAACATCGCCCGCACCAGTTGTAAGATATCCGTACCAAATTTAGTATAAATGAAGTCAAACAGTTTGAGCGTCGTGTCTAGCATATTATTGATAAATAGATTGAGACTAACACAACGTTATGAGCAAGTTGTAATACTCTACGTTTCAACCACCTCTGGTGGCCCTCCTCAGGAGTGTTGTAATTGTTTGTAATTGATTTCAAATGCAATAGCCCTGAGGAAGGTCACCCGAGCTGATTGAAACTTTGAGTATTACAACTTGCTCATAACGTTGTGTTATTCTCAATCTGTTTATTGCCCATACCAGTTACTTAGGTACACAAACATTGCGCAAACCGTAATCTTGATACAGAACAGTTGGTACCTCGACCAGGGTTGAGAATGAGGATTTCATGGTAAAGTCGTTTGAAGGTGGCAAAGTTCGGAGCACCCTAGACTTGGCTGAAGTAGTTGGAGTCAAGACCGAAGCAGACAGCCCTGAGGACTCTATCCAAGGGTAGAACAAAGACGACGCTGAGAGTGTCGTGAAGGGTCCTGTATCGCACGGTTGTCGGATCTGTTGAAAAATTCTCCCCAGACGTTTCTGGAGCCCACATTTTTTTATTTGACCCCTTTGTACATAACTTCTCTTTGTAATGAAGACGGACTGTTGCACTATGCTACTCACACCATCACTATTCAGTAGCGAGGCAACCACGTGGAATTCAACATGGAAATGGCCACGGGACAAATACGGGTGTGATACAGTAGGGATCATTGGAGGGCAGCATCGAATGACATAATATTTGCTAAATGGAGGAACTGAGCATTGACACCCCTATTGCCCGGGACGCCCTGAGACCAGTATTATGTGCAAATGTGTTTTTGTTCGTAGTCCAGTTGAGACGCATAACCCGTGTGTTGATTTTCCGGATACACAATCCTTGTACCGTCCGCGTTCTCGATTGACAACGCCTTCAGTTCTGCATGTTAACCACACTCACTCACAAGTACATATTGTTTTGCTCACTTGGAGTCACTGTGTAACATATTTGCTTTTATTTAGCCTGTTTCGCCTGGGGTTAATCTTTATCGTTCTGTTTGCATTATTAGTGGGACTTGCGAGGTAAATTTCCATATAAATTTTGTAATGTTTCATCCAACTTAACGCAGTCAGTTCGTGATTTATAGCACATTTAGCTGTTAATACTGACTGTTACACTCGAGATATGCGGTCGATTGCTTTCACACATTTTTTGCTCCCAAAATTGTACCGTAGAAGTCAGTGGTAACAGAGACTACTGCTAGGTTGACAAAGAAGTGACGGTCTTATCGAACGTGCGAAGGCCGAAGAAGATCGTCCAGCCGGTCCCGTGAGGCTAGAGTCGATAAAGCTCTGGCCATTCCAGCAGTGTCAGAGGTTTTGGATAAGCTGTGGAACACTCGGACTTGCGGTCAGGATATTGTCAGCTGCCAGTGGAGTAATCGAATGGAGACAGAGTGGCTTACACAGCGTGAGTGAAACAGTCGGTTCAAACGCATACCGTTATGTCAATCTGATGTTCCTTTCACATTCGAGTGACTGATAAACACTGTGCCGGAAAGATTACCCAATATTGTTGTCAATGGGGACGATGTCTTCATCTGTAGCGTCATTGAGGCAGAGTATACGATGCACTTTTCAGTTGTAACGTGGAACAAAGAACAAGTTGGCCTGTCTTTCAGTAGTCCGAAATGAGAATCGGCGGAACAAATGGTGATATCACTAGGCCACAAGGTTGCTCGAGAAACTGGTGTCGAATGGGGCGACGCTAGCGTCAACAGTGAGAAGGGCGCTTGGGCAATTTCTTGGCTGCGTTCCACGTTACAGCCGCTTCCACAAAAGTCTAGTGACAGCAGTAACGGTAACAATGATGTGTGTTTACCAACACAAGGGCGGGACGCATGTTCGGTTGACCTCACATGTTCCCTATATGAAATATTGGAAGGAGTCCACGGTTTCGTTTGCCAGGAAGGAACTTTTGAGTTTCTGTCAAAATCCAGCATCTGGTCTTGAAATTACCAGTGGTTGGACAGAGCTTCTTTGTCACAACAGAAGCAAGTGGCATAAGGATCTGCAGCAGTAGTGAGTCAAGATCGCGGTGCTTTCGAATAAATGTGGTGATCACAGGATGCGCCCGGTAGTTCGCAAAGGATAGCACTTCACGCCCATGTGCACATTGGTTGCAATGACAGGATTACAGTCACTCAGCAGTGCCCTGTTTACCTTGCTAACATTGGTCCAACAACTGTCAACACAGGTGAACCCTCAGCGGCTCGAACACTAGAAGAACGTGAGGGAGGGATTGACACACGTCTCCCTCATATTCCCTTACCAACATTACGTATTGCCACCTATAAATGTGCTTACAACCCGGAATACAGTCCACAACTCCCGGTCCTCCATTTCTATCCCGTCGAGGCTAGAATCGGGTTCGAGCTAGTCCACTATCTGCTATTAGTCCCACGAATCCGAATACTACAATAGTCCTGCCTGGGTGGTAACACTGGCCCGGATGGAAGTGTTCACCGGCGTGAGCCTTTGAGCAATAGAGGCCATATTTGCTGTACCAACGCTACCACGTGCAGATTGAGCGTAAACAAAAGATACTCGTTTGTTAGTTTAACACTCCCATGACAATGATGCTGTTGACTGATTAGCGATTAGATCCGTCATACGTTCCCTTATATGTTTAGTTACACATCTTACCCCTGTTTTCCGCTTTGTAATCTCCTGTTCTGATAATATGCAGATAAATTTGTCAGGCCATAAATCGTGTGCGTTTACGTTTTTGACTGTTCTACTACAATGGGCATCGGGAGAATGCTGCTTTACGTTCTAAATCCGTTGGTCAGATTCTTGGTTGAGTGGTGTCGGAATTTTAGTGGATCAACTGGGAGATGGAATAAGCGTGCCGGAAGCACCGTCGGGGTTGAGAGCGACATTTGTGAAGGAATGTCATTATTTGGTCTCTACGGGATATTCCCGAACTCATGAAATGCCGAATCACAGGGTTTACTGGGCGGTAATGAAAGATGATATCGTAAATTACATACCGGTGCGTTAACAATGTCGGCTCTTGAAATGTGGCAATCACTCGATTCAGTGTCCTACTCAGTCATTCTCCGTCGGCGAACTTGGGGGCTTATGATCAGTGGATATGATGATTCAATTTTCTTTGAGCACTTACGATAACTAGTGCATTGTCGCCATGATGGAACGTTTCCGTGCTGAAGGATCGAAGTGGCCACCACACCCGATCATCGCGCAAGGCTTGCATGAGACTGTGATGGAACATATAGTTGCAGACCACGGAATACTGCAGAGTATACTGATCGATCGAGGCTCCTGCTTCGATAGTGATGAGTTCCTCAACTGTTTGGAGTTCTTATGAATCCGAAAACTGTTCGCACAACATCATGTCACCACGAATCAAACGGACTGATGGAAAGAAATGGTGGCGTGATCAAACAGCGATTGACCGTGATTGAATAGGGGTGCGAAGAGATGTTGCTATTGATTCAGCTCGCCTGTCGCTCTATACCACAAGATTTAACAAAGAAACCGCCGTTCGAGCTAATGCGTGGGCGAAGGTCACGTTTGCCAATTGATCAGAAAATTGTTTTGTAGGTATACCAACGGATGAATGCGCGTGGATTAGCAGAAGCACGGAGGTTGGCTAACCAGAATGTGAGATTGCTCTCTCAGACCGATTGTTTTTGGTTCACGAGGCATGCAACCAACTGGGAAAAATTAACTCCATTTAGACGGGACAGCGGTAGTTGTAGTTTCCGGAGTTAACCACTTCCATCGGTACGTCTGGGGAGAGAATATGACATTCATACGGACCACAGACTGTTGTCAGCAATACTGGAACCTAACATGCCCTCACCAAGAATGAAAGGATGGACTGCAATTTCAGATGACTAGATTTACAAACTTCCTCATCCCGATAGTGTGAACAACGTCGCAGTGGGCGTATTAGACCGCTTCCTCTGACTATTTCACTGATGACTGTTACATACCTATTCGGGCGACCTCAAAATTTACCCATGCAGGCAACAATGGCGATAGACAGAAAATGTGATTCAAGAAACGTTCTAACTCTGTTTTGACATTTACTGGCGGCGACATCACTCTCTACTGGATGGATGAAGGCGCCGTTTTTCGCAGCTGGCGTCTTAGCACGATTGTGGGACGCAAGTGGCAATGACAATCACTGAATCGCCAGAGTTGGTCAACCGCATGCAGCATCTAGATGCGTTGACCAGTTGAAAATATGGGATACGACGGGTGCCTGACCACTGCCCTTCACTATCGATAATCAAGCATTGTCTGGTGATCGGATGGTATTCCGAAGTCATGTGTCATTTGAAACTACTCACAAATTGAAGGCACAAACCGGGTTCACGGGGTGGCCATGTTTTCTGGAGCTGTCGCATAATTCTGTGACAGCAATTGCTCGAACGATTGCAATGTGCCAACCTGAGGCTAATAAGAATGGAGGCACTCGTGAGAGGTTGCTACCAGTATTCAACAATCAGGTCAAAATTATTGAACGCTTTTGAAAGATCTCGTAAGGTCTGCCATGAACATCGGTAGAAAATCCGCCTGGGGCCAATACACATGTGATCTTGGCCACGGAGTTGTGACGACAAATGTGTGGAGATAATTTTGATCCGAGTAACTAATTGATGTATTCACGTACGATTAACGCTCACTCTGAGTGAATCGAAGTCCATTCCATTACAAGTGCCGATAGGCAATGTACGATCATCTAAATATCATTTCTCTTTGCAATGTCCGAGATGCGGGAAACAATTCGTGGTGGCAAACGTGTTGCATTAGTCAGCAAGGAGCTTCCACAATTTCTACGCAATAACCACGTGCAACACTGAAGATCTGTGACCCCTCACTAGGCATCAAGTGGCATGGCCGAAAGTGTTGTTCAAAGTGATGATCAGGGCGTTATCAGGCAGCACTCCAGAACGGTGGAAGCGTATTTGATTCTGTTTTTCGACGGCGTTGAACTTCCCTTGGGAGCCGGTGTTTTTGAAAATCTTAAGATCGTGGTTGTA
>QNGE01007309.1:0-23980 GCA_008508345.1 Paragonimus westermani | reverse complement strand
TGATCACTGACAGGGTTTCATTTTGTTGAATCAGTTCCAACACTACACTATATATATATATACTATATATGTACTATACCATATATGCTATACTATAAATCACAACTACAGACTGACACCATGTAGCCATAGCCAACGCCCAACAGTGGGGAGTAGTCACCATGAACTCCTCACAATCTATTGGAGACAACCCTGCACTGGAAAATTAGGGTTTGTAGGACAAAATGTCTGGTTGATACTGTTCTCCAAGATGAGAGGACAAACTCCGTTGGTTAGGTGGATGTTGGTGAGATAGACGTTGACGATAGATGGAGCAGAATAAAAGCACATGCAGACATTAGTTGAGACAGTCACCTCAACTCGACTTTCCCGACCTCGCTCCCAAGGACCGCAATGATTAGATCGAGAGCTAAGAACCTGTCTCCAACAGCGCAGTTGAGCATGAGAACTACATCAAATAATCAAATGCGATTAATAACCCTGAGATTGAGGATTACGGAAACTAAGATTGCGTTCATGCACGAAAACTGAAAGGTTGAACAACCCTTGGACAAACTGTAATAGATATACGAACGTTTATGTAATACTATGGTGAAGAAGTGAAATTTATCATTTCCATAATATGTTTCTGAATGTTCCACTACCACGCTCATTGGATACACACCAATATTTTCAGCTTTCATGAAAAAGTGACTCTTTGTTACCAGGGTAATGAAGAAAGCTTCCCAATTTGACGGTTAAAAAAGCTGATATCTTTGCAGATAAACATTTGAACTAAAATTACACATTGAAAAGATCATCTTCGCTGCCATTAACTAACCGGATCGTGAGAGACGGCTGAGGACAATCTGCCCCAACAGATGTAGCACCACACTCACCCCTTACGAAACAGCCGCCGATGCACACGCGATTGAAACGACAAGCACCAACTCAAGGTCATTACAACATTGGAGCATTTAAATAAATTCCACCAAAATCCAACGATATTTTGGCAACAGTTGATGAGCTTGCGAAAGTTTAGACGCTCACAATTTTGGTCGCTTCCCCTCTTGCGGTCACTGGATTAAAGTTGCACTCACGTTTTGCGGTTTGTCTTTTAGATTCACGGAGCTTTTACTCGCGGGTACCTCGGGTACCTCCTTGTCATTGTATATACATTGGTATTTATATCACTGGTGGGCTATGCACCTAAAATTGCATGCGTCTACTTTTATTCGCTATTGAACGACATACTGATTCGGTACGTACCATGTGTCTTACATACTATCGGATATTTTCCGCTTGATCTTGTCCGCCTTTCTTCTGAACTACTGAAGACTAACCGTTTCATATTATGGACAGTGATTCATGTTAGATTTGGCAGCGGGAGCACTATGCAGACACTGTTTGGGGCAGCTTGTTTTGGCGGCTTGTACGATTGTAAAATGTCGGTATATAACGACAAGCACTACTACCAGCGTCAGAAGTGGTGTCAACTCGAATGCACTGATCTCAATATACACCAATACAGGCTGCCAGCCTCTTCATCTCTCAGTTTCATTCGCATGCGTTGAGGGTTTGAGGAATGCTGAGGCATCTCCCCATCGCGGACTGGTCACGCACGCACTACGACAAGTGGAATGACGCAGAAACCCGTGACTGCAAATGGGGGGCTCTTCTCGGCTCTACGTCTCATTCTATTTCTTTCATATGGATTAATGTGTTGAAGTGCCAACGAACTCTGTCCAAGATGGAGTTGAAAATGCAGTCTTTGAATGAGCAAATAGCGCTTACGTTCTGAGGTTGCGATCACCAAGAAGACAGTCACACTGTCAACTGCACACGTGGATAAGGCGGCAATAAAAATGGAGAAGGCTGCCCGTGGGAGAAGGGATTTTTTATAGGGCCGCTTCTACAAAAATTCTTCTCAAGCCCCGATAGCCGAATCAGTTATGGCATTTTCATCCCCCCGGTCATATCCATCGCAGGATCACCCCTGGCATAACATGACTTGCGGTTAACCAGGAATGCTTGGATGATGGGATATAGAAAACATTCTACCTACTGTGAAACGCACGTTCCAAGGTGCCCGCCAAACACTTCACACCGCCGTTTGCTAAGACCTGGTGAGGTGGACAAATCAAACCATTCCTTGCAAAAAAACTGTAAAACGTGACTGGAATATGTGTTGTTTCATTGAGCGTTACAAAATTTATCGCATTCAAAAGCAGAAGCAATTGTTAGGGAATACCTATCGTAGCTCTCGTCGCAAATTTTGTCATCCAGGTTGCCCCATACACGACAGCGATATGATAGTGATATTAGTGTGTATGAATCGGTCACGCGCACTTCAGATGTTATAGATGTTCAGTTTTTGACCATGACTGCAAATTGTTGAATTTTTCATGTTTCCACTGTTAAGAAGACTACTTTATGCATGAAGTGCTATACCCACCTTGAATTCCAATTTCCGATTTTACCTCATTTCACTCACAAGTTTACAATAGTGTGCCTTCGTCTCCGTATTGTACGTGATTGGTCCGTCCGCAACGTACCCTCTTCTTTCTAACTGTCTGATAAACTAAAATTTATTGCACTTTCATAAACACCATATCGGACGTAAGCAAAAGAACTGAATTCGACTGTCTTACTTGTATATCAGTTCCCACCATAGCCTACCGCATTTGTTTATATGGGTAACTATAACCCACTGTATATTTTACTGACAGATTTAATCGGACGTTTTGTCACATATGTCATCTTTGCCCAAGAGCGGTGCTATACCCTGTTTCCAATGACTGTCTTTCAATTCAACAAAAAACCGCCGGACATCGAAACAAACAAACTAACTGAATCCGGGTAATTTGGGCTCACATAATCGAATCCGTGCACAAACCGCTGAAATCGCTTCCGTTGCACTGCTGTATGTGTTTGTAAACCTTGTCACAAGTTGCTGTATATTTCAGTTGTTTATTGCTGAATTTTTAAAAACATGTTCAATATCAGTGATGTATGATCTTCTGCCCTCTACTCATTTTCGGATATATATACCTATATATATTCAGCCCACATGGTGCGTAAGACTAGGCTACTAGGAAGCATGTTCCGACTATTCCACTGATTTATCACACATACTTTCCTGCTCATTTCTCACACGCTTTTTCCTGCCGCTCTGAGATTATACTCTTTACGATTGACCCGACGATTGGATTCAACCCTGTGAAATGTTCGCGACACAAGTATTCACAATCCTTGAATTTACCGCCAATTTCACCGACTGTTCCGCACCACACAATTATAAAAATGTGAGATTTGTTTCGAACGCACAATCGTTTTTTCGCGCACCTCCCCTAATTTTCCGAATTGTGGGTTAATTTTGTTTTCTCTTGCATGAGGGATTGTGGTGGATAATCAGGCCGGAGGTGTGGGTATCCCAACACTCGGCGTAATACCCCGACGCCGCGGAGGGCACATCCAAAACCCCCACATCGAACGGATCAGAGACGGCGTAAGCGACAGAACAGGCCATCGCTCAACGAAATCGGACCAACGGATGGAGATTGGCAGGCAGCAACCCCCCCCCTCCCCGATTAACGGCACCGATCACGCACTTAAACCGGACAGAAGTGCACATGACGCGTGAGCGGAAACCTGGGGGTTGTTATGAGTTGGAATGCTGACTCATAAACGCTAACGCGCGCATAGCATGCTAACAAACGCATTGGACAATAACGGTTGTGCCTTATTGGATACTTTATCGCTAAAAGATGCCTACAACTCATCAATTATTACCGTTCGTTGCTAGTTCGCTTGTCCTGGATCCGGTGAGTTTGTTCCTGATGGCCGTATATTGGTTTGTCATCAACTACTGTTCTTCTTTGTGACTTAACTTATTGAGACACTCTTCTGATGCCATGACCTTTAAAAGTGTTAAATATGAATAATATTTGATTTTCTCTCAAGCACGCATATCCCGCCGACGCCTGCAAGGTAGGAGCACAAATTACCAGTATGTTGGGTGGACTGTGGGCAGAGGATATATCCTACGAACTTCAGTGCTTCCATTCACTTCTGTGGTCACTAAAGTTCAGCTGCTCAGTGTCACAACGGTTATCTCATATTTGCCGCCAACCCGGCATCGTCGTTTAACTTCGTTTTCATCGAGTCGTCGTCAGCATATTCCGCACAACTACTTCGCAGTAATCGCATCTAGCTCTCTTTTGGTCGCCAGCTGTGTGATTGTAAAGCTGCCCGGGATCTCAGACCTTCAGTGGTTATCAAAAGTCTCGCAACGCTGACTTGAGATCACCAGCGTAAAGGGCACTCGGAGTAGAAATAGTATTATGCTACACCATCATCTTTGTGTGCATATCGTTGACCTTGTCGGACGCTATGTCTTGCTTCGTTGTCTCGACCCCATCATCCATCTCGGGTAAACGGAGAGTGGTTATCCAGAGCACACAAGTGAATTCGAATTCGGTAGTGGTAGTCACGATGGCCACCACTACAGGTCTCAAAACTAGAGAACGTGAGAGGTGTGATGGAACGTCTACCTGACTGAAGCTGCAATTTGCATGTTGGTAGAAGTTGAATTGTTGCACTAAGATCGGGGTTGCCATCACTCCAAACCGTGGGTCTCGTGATCAGATTGGAAATTGCTTGTAACAGATCGCGGGTAAAGTGGAGCACAAAAGACACTTCATGGTACTTCTTTACTGTGAGGACGATGAACGAAGGAAGTACTTTGAACGATCTGATACTTGTCGCCGACGACTAACGACCTGTTGTCGCAAACGGTAAAATTCCTACCGATGTCCAAGTGTAAATGGATGGTCTTATTCTCAAGGTAACAGTTGGAATCGCACAGAGTGAACTCAAATTGGGGAGGGTTTGGTCATAGCGTGCAAACGGTTGAAATTGAAGCCCGCATGAGTGGCAGTAAGTCGCCGTTAAATGAGCCGCTTACATTTGGGATGGCCAAAAAAGCTGAACGATTGAAGCGTTTCAATTTTTGGGACGTGAATATAGAGTGCATCTCAATGAAGTTCACACCCACTGAACCGACGTGAAGTAGAATCGTGAGACTTAGGCGTCATCTATTTTATTGCTCCAGTTTGTTGAGTTGCTGGTCGAAATTTTAATTAGCTATGCGATTACCCGTAGATTTCGGCTTCATACGGCGTTACGCGTAACATCAGGACAGTTGGTCTGGGAGCCTCGGGTATGCAAGTAACATTATCTCATGATTTTTGTTTCCAAAACAACAAATTATTAACGTTACCCACTAAACCACAACTCTTCAGAGAACCCCTGGGATGATACGTATTTATTTGCACGCACACTTCGCCGGTACTTCACCAGTCTCCTTGTTATCGAAGCTTTCGATTCATGCTCTGATTCGTTCCACTTCAGTGTGCACTGCTGTTTGCGCTGTGGACCGTATGCCTTTTTGAACAACGTCATATAAAGACGTTTGATGGATACCGTTGTTTGCAATACTGAGAGAATAGCTGATTTGAAATGAACGACACTACCCTCACAAAAAGCACTCAGGTTCTCAGAAATATGTATACAGCGGTTCTTCCAATTCTTGGTTGTCTATCTTTGTAAAAGCAGCCATCGCCGCTGCTGACCGCAGGTTATTTTGAAACGAAAGATCCATCATTTATAAGGAAATCCCACAAGCGATCGAGCTGGCAAGTCTCCGTGCTACCAGTCAACCCCCGCATATGTTCGGCTGTTAGTCTTATGAGCATCGCTTGCGAACTATATCTCGAGATCAATGCCGTTAATAGTCCGTTAGAGTAGAAGGCCGAAATCGTTTTCATTCGCCAGGTTGCATTGGCTGTGATCACATCTGTCTTAACTGGCGAAAATACTGCTTAATTCATAACACTTTTAGCTCTTGTGGTTGCTGCTAGTGATAAATAATTATCCCTCGAACAATATGGCTTCCCGAACCTTACCTTAGCTATTAGAGATTTCCTCCACCATTGACAAGGGTTGTGAGGAGTTCATCTTGCACGGCGCAAAGGATTCCAGTTGTAATTACGAAAATGTGGACGTTATCTCGAACAGACTAACTCGGAAAAACTCAGCTACAAAAACCCAGCTACAGAAACCTGCAACATATCACTGAAAATCTATACCAGATTTCGAGAGCCAGCCGGGCTAAACACGTCAAGGATCGTAGAACATTGAGTTACCTTCACCCAGTTCATCAGAGAAGGAGGGATATGTTAACAGTCCACCTACTCTCATTATTCGCAAATGCAGATCACTAAGATCATACACGTCACACGGATAAGTCAAACGACCATTTTGGACACACGGGCATATGTCGGAAACCTAGTATTCGCAGTTGAAACCGATTTGCTCTGAAACACCTAATGGGAAGCACTAAGTATGTACACAATTGGGCTGCACCCCAATGTCCGACCTTGCGCAACAACGATTCTACGCATTACAAAGTTTCTCGTTGGTCAGTAAATTTTTTGTCGCCTTCACACGGCTTAGCCCAATATCACCTGGAAGACTTCTATGGATAAGCAGATGCCTCGAAAAGTAAATTTCAACACAACTGAACTGTTCTGTAATTTGGATGCTGACCCTCTTTCTATGAATGCTCCCCTTTGTGAAACAGCTGAATGGTCATAACTACTTGCAGTTGTGATGTAGATATTCCATATAAGTACTTCAAAGATCTTATTTCAATGTGTACATAAACCTTCAGTTTAAGTTGAATAGACTCGCAGTCAAGCAGCGGACGGATTTGTTATGGGTGGTTCCTAGTCCCAGCACTAGCAAGTGTCCTTGGAATGGCTGAGCGACCAGTCCCATATTATTAACCAAGCCGTGACCATACGGAGGTTATATTGGTGGCATTCCAGTTTGGGCTAGAGTTGGTCGTCCTAACTAGACTTTCAACGCCTTACTAGCGTTCATCAGGGCCCACCTTTGTCTCACGAAGTTGAATCGACCCACATTTCAGCTTTTTCTGGTGGATCTGCTACTAGATGTAGGGATAGCAAATTGCAGAGTTCGGTCTGCCGTTAAGTAACATAGAATGGCCACTACCTCCGGTTTTTCAGCATTTTCCTATGGACGCCGTTTAATCAAGATCCCTTTCATAGCGGCGGGTTTATTTATACCCCTTGATAAACTGTAGCAGTAGAGATGCTAATGAAACTTCGCCAGCGATCTTCTATCGTCTGAGACACAAAAATCCGGGTAAGCATACCGAATTCACACTTACAGCTTAATGTAAGAGTATTTTCCTGCTTTTGCCAACGACATACCTCATGAACTGTAGCCTGCTCTAATTCGGGCATGTGATTATGCGGTTGCGGTCAATTCTGTCCAGTAGAAGACCACTGCCCCGCGGTGGCTAACCCAGTCTCCCCGACATCCTCCGTGTCCTATATTGTGTACCGGTATTCTTGCACATACTGCGACATTCACGAGGGCGGATCCGGTCGACGACTATTTCAGTGGGTGGCCAAACACGTTTTAGAAGGGCTGAACCAACTAGCGACGAATCAACTTTAACTCGATCGGCCGGCTATACAAATCTGACGTCGTCGACGTTAACCACCTCAAGATAAGAAGTCGTCAGTCTGAACCACCAATCTCACACAAGGTGCTGGGGCACGATCGGAAACTAAAGACATTTGTTTTCCGTGAAGCGATGCTGACGCCAACTTTTCGATCGTCGTCGTATGCGCGATTGGCTGAGGCAAATTACCAGGTTATTCTACTCCTGATTACTTAATACCGTGATATGCAGACCGGCCGTTTCTCGTCTGATGCCTGTAAAGCGTGCAGGATAACGTCCTTTCAAAGTAGTTGTCCCAACAACAGTCAAGAAAAATGAACAACGCAGACCAGCGTGAGCCGAAGGACCAGCATGTCATGCACACTTCTTACACAAACGAAAGTCGAAGCGGCGCCCACAACACATCAACACGCTGTGTGTGCATGACTGCTAATTCTTCCGCAATTGTGTCCTCTGTGCGAATTCTCATCACTCTTCCGGTCAAACAGTGGATTAAACTTCCTCTCAAGGCAAATAGTATGAAACTGTTGCAGTGCGTATAATGATAATTTCAATTATACCGTCTGCGCATCACGCGTTGAACTGAGCTATCAACGCGGTGACGTAAAGATATATCCGAAAAACTTAATTGGCTATTCATCTCGGCCTTCAGCGAAAATTGTGAATTTTTGTGTGCGGAGCAGAACGTGGCCAAGATGCCAGTTAAGTCTTAGTTATTATCGAGCACGCAAAGGACTTCGCCAACATACCTTTAAAAAATATCGTTGGCGAATCGTTGAACTCAGTTGCTCGTCGTGAATATGTCTGTAAATAGTGGTCCCAACGGCGAATCGATTGCGACGCCGTCCTCCTGTGGATAATATGGACGTTCCAAGTGCTCAGATGAAATAGTTTTCTAGTTCGACAAGTGGCATCTGAGTGACTATGTCACTGTTCTCAGGATAATCACACAGACAATCTACGGTCCGCTTTAATGGGACGTTGGTAAACAAAGATGGGGCCTCGAGAGAAAATACCGATTGCTCAGTTAAATTGGCATCTTCAGTCGAATTCACGAGATCAAAGGAATGGCGCAAACTATGTGTTGGAAGTTCCATCTTGGCAGGGTCTATTGTTTGTGACGTTCACTTAGCTAGTGGATGATGTGGAAATTTCCTCCTGTCCAAAATTGGTCTTAGTGTCACCCCGACTATGTGAATTTCAGGTAGTTCGTGCAGCCCAGGAGTCGATAATTCTCCTCCGTTTTAAACTCTGTGAGAATTTTGATGTCACTTTCTCGATTTGTGGGGTTTAATCCGTTTCACTGAACATTTTCTGAAAATTGTTCCGATCTTCTAATAAGGTGCACATTTGAGCAATATAATCTGCCCTGTTGAGCAACACGAAACTCTTGTCACCCGGTGGCCAATAATAACGAGAAATGACAGCGCACGAATACACGAATCACGAACACGTAACACAGCGATTAACGATACCCGGAAACCCAGAAGAACATTTAGCCGAGAATGTATTTGCTCTCAAACCAAAGGTAACTCGACAGACCAGCGTTCGCGTATATATAGTTTCTGAACAACCTTGGACAACCCTACTGAAATTGGCCCATTAAAAGTGGAATGGACCAATCAAAGACGGAGGGGAAATGTGCGCCGGATTTAAGTTTTAGCACGTTATGGCGCAAAAATATATAATTCAAATTTACAAATTAATTTTCAAGGCTATCTCAAAAATTAAACCGTTCTTTGGGGAAAATGGACTTTCCCCAACAGAAACCTGCAACTTTATCAAGCTTAGAAATTAGAAGGGTTCCACTTCTTTTCAATTTTTTAACAGGTACGAGATGTCCTTTCGTGAGAAATTGTGTTGGGACCGGACTAGAGCGTGAGGACTGATATCAAGAATTCACTAGCGTCCATTTCAGTTGATCAGCATCTGGCGTCGATGTAAGATCGATGTCCGACAACTGTGCGTACAAATTCTCAGATTTCACCTCTGAATCCAACTGACTATTTTTACACTATGGAAAACAAAACTTCAGGTCTAACGATAGCACTTCGACTAATACTTTGTCCAGTTTCAGAAAAGTAAAAATGAGAACGTACCGTTCTGGAATATTTGGAAAATGTAAATGAAGCTCTGTTGGAGTGATATGTTTGAGTATACTGCCCAGCCTCTTCTCACCTTGTTTGGTCGCGATCCGTGTGGCGTAGGCCTCAAAATCAGACCGTTTCTCAGGTGTCAATCAATCGATAAAGCTGGTTAACTTCGCAAGATTAATTTCTGATTCTTCGAGCAAGCTATGCGCAGTGTCTTGTTCGTTAATTGCTTGACGTTGCAATGAGGTCACAGTAATTCTGATCTGACTTCTACGTCGAATACTTCAAGAGTACTTTGAATCCTTGCAACTGTCCATGCAATCATCAAGAAAATGAATGGTGGCTCCCGCTTCCACCGTTCTTGCGCCAAATTTGTTGCATTTACTAAGTTTATTATGTCCCAGTCGAGAGCGTTGAGGAGTAGAATTCTGTCTACAGCAGAAGCTATTAGGATTCATATGTATAACCCACCACTGCGAGCCCAGAAACATTTTGATCAAGCCCGTTGTTCAAGCGGGTACTTGTTTGCATTGTGACACTGAATTAGTTGTCTTCCTTCTGGAATTTGGAAACCATAGCGGTCTCTTCAAGTCAGCTTCATAAAAGATCAAGCACGCATATTTTCTAAAGTCCGCTATTTCCCAGAAACCCTAACTTATGTTGGATTGTTTGACGAGGACAGACCTGCACAAGGTCCCACTAAATGCACGCCAAAATAAACATCGCATTTGTTTGAAAGCCGGAAGACGTCGTCGAGATCAACATCCAACATCTTTTTTAATCGATACATTATTCACGGAGACGTGTTATACTGAACAGAAACATTTGAAAAGCATCCGTACCGTGAAGGACTCATTCAGGTTGACACGAACATGACACAGTGGTTGTCGCCGTCTTGTACCACACACACCGTCGAAGACAAATTAGACTCTGTATCCCTTTTCCACCTCTTCTAATGCGTTGGACACAAGCTAAGTTGAAGAATGGAAGTCATGTCACGTTCTAGACGTTCAGCAGGAGGCCTCGGGAAATCAGCGCATTAACGACAGAAAAATTCACTAATCAGTCGGTACTAACACAAATCATGTTTATCTGAGAGTGACACCATGCCTTCGTTTTTCAACTAACTCCCTCAACAAACTCGACTTTTTCGCCTGGTGGCAAGTGTCTAAAGGATTCATGTTTAATTACGACTCCCGAAGACCCTATGCTCCGACATAGCTTACGCAACTTGATGGTCAACCCCACTTTATAGTGATTTGCCACACGTGATATTGTAATGTTTCTCCCACTTTTGCCTTAGGTTGTGCCTAGAAATTCAACACAGATGTAAAGAACACTAAATGAGACTTGACAGAATCGATTTTCCAGCAGATTCATTTTACCACCGTGCAGTCAGGTCATGTCAGCAATGTAGGCTGACGTGGGTAGCGTCGCCGTGCTTTCTATACAGTCAGCAGAGAGCTAATTTGTGGAATACAGAGGGAGAAGTTTGCATCCAGCACAGGAGGAAATGAGTGAAATAACCATCAGCAACCACGAGCAGGAAACATCAAAAGGGTTACGTTAAACGATCATTTGTCCAGATCTCCCAATTGGATGAAAGCCTTTGTAACTCTTTCTGACGTGTCCTAATAGGAATCGCATCCAAACTTTTTAGAAAACTGAGATTTTAGGTTGAGGGATGAGTAAACTCGCTGACTGGTTCATGTGATCCAAAAATATCCAAATGATGGTTGTTGCACCTAAAATCTGGAGTATCACGCGAATCATCGGGGCTAGAATGTTAGGTTGGCCTTGGAAGCACAGATGTCGCATGCGGAAGACGGATGTATTTGTGCACCGAGGGTCAAACCGAACGTTGGGAAGTCAGCTCCAGTGAAGTTCGAGTTCCAGGATGTGATGGACTGCACGATAACTGAAGCACTGAGCGTCGCGTAGACCTGAGCGCTTTCTGTCGTAGCAATAACTCTGAAGAATTACGAATTATCATGTCAGATGAAACGGGCGGATGTAGCTATCACATTACTCGGACTTGTCGAGGCAAGAATCCGGTGGTGCTCTCTACAGCACGTAGAGAGGAGTTCGTAGCCGGCCTCAAAGACCATAGTATTCACGAGATAAGGATTACCTAGGTATTCAGGTTCCTGCGACTCCTTCCCAAGCGACCACACTGTGCAACTTTTAGGCACGCCCATTCCTCTGGATCTCGCCACTTTGGATGCCGCCAACAGACTGCACTTCAAGACATTCCAAAATCTGTCTGGCCTGCTTGCTACTTTGCTCGTTAGGCCGAGCACCGTTTCAGTGCTCGAGACATTTTCCCAACTGAACTCCGTGCATTCCAACATAGTGGATTTATCAGCTGGCCGTTCTCTACGGAAACCGGGTAAATATCGTCTAGCGGCCGAATGTTGGGTACAAATCAAGGCGAACCCTGAAGTACATGCAAAGCAAGAGTTATAGTTCTCCTTTTGGAGCTTATTTTCCACACCCTTGGCACGTCTGGCAGAGTGTACCAACCCCGGAGTCCTCCTCGCACCACCACTCATTAGGCCTTCAGGAATGTGGCGTAAGGAACGCGGAAAATGATACTATCGCTCTATCGCCCTTCACACTTTCCGCTAACGCAAAGCTCATTAGGCCGTCCCAGGATATCATCCTCCCAAAGTCCGTAATTGGAGCGACCTGCTGGGTTTCTTTTCAGTACTTTAAACAACGCACGCTTGGTCAGCTCCCTTGGAATGCTCAGCAGGTAGACTCAGGGTTTACCAGGTTAATCTAGCAATCGCCAAACGTACCATACAAAATTTCGGAGCCGGAAATTGACGAATAACCTTATCAAAGCTGTGAAGGAGAATGTGGCCGGAAATGTTTTCAATCGACGAATATCGGAGGCAGATTGTGCGTCGCAGAAAGACAGTCACCTACGCTAAAGTTGCAACGAGGACCCGGTGGCATCTCAGGAGGCTGCTCAAGGCTACCCGTCAGGGAAACACGACCACTCTGAAGCTGCCACCAGAGTCTCCTCTGTCAGTTCTTGCCTTCCTCTCCTGGACGCTCTCTTAGGCCACTTTGAATCTGTTACCGCACGATCAGACGAGAAATTCGTTTTTGGCTGCATATGTGCTAACTATTCGAACCTCCCTAATGGGCTTCTAAAATCAGTCAGGTGTCTCATTATGCGGTTGCATGCACGTTGGTCTTTACGTCAGCCTGGCTTTCAGCACGTATGAGCGAGTGAACCGAATGGCTCTGGGTATTCTGAGTACGGTGTTCACCACCCGCGAGAGGATGTGGTGGTCCGAGATTTTTTTAAACAAAATCTCCCAACACCCATGGCATTTGAGAGCTTTCCTTTCTCCGTTAGATGCAATGCTGTGCGGCTATAAAGAGCACTGTACTCCCATTAGGGGGTGCTTATCGTTCTTCCTCAATCAAAATTTCGGATGACGACAACTTTCCTGAAAATCAAGAGAAATTCCTGGGGTATCATTGCCTTTCGTTTCCACTTATTGTCAGTCAGTAACGCACCCAACAGAAAATTATCACGAATGTCCATTCAGCACTTTGAGGACGGATTGTCGACTTTCTCTTCGAAGTTGTTAAAGCGAAGAGCGTAGATATATCGTGTAGTCGTCAGAATGCAGTATCTTCCGGGTAAGGCCCCGTCTGCGCATGATGCAACTAAAACAAGGCAGAGACATTCTGTTAAAAATGTGGTCACCGTATCGTTAATTGAACATAGTGATCACTCATTAGTGACTTCCAATCTTATATGCTACTCATTGCAACAGCCAGCAAAAAAATTCTGCGGCTCGAAACAGTGATGGGGCTGATTTTGATGGCCCGAGGAGACATCCCGTTTCGTTTTATCCCAACAGCAATTTTGTGGGCCTGAATTATCACGCAGTTCAAATGGTAAAAGACGCATTTGTACCACGCAAACTGTGTACCATCTGTCCTCGTTCAGCTCTAACGCGCAGGATACGCCTCTTCTCGATTTTTCCCATGTGGTGGCGAGGCATAAACCTACAGGTAACCCCATGGACATGAATTCGTTTGGCACCGTCCGTAATGCGTGTAAGCGAGGACACATCAAACTTGTACAGTAAAAATTCTCACTGGGACTCCCGCAAACAATGGTCCCTCAGTTAAACATGCGAGTTGATTAAGGAATGATGGGCTTTTACCACTTTTTCTGAGACTGCACGACAGGGGGACTTCGTCTGACACGCAGCAGTTGCTGGGGTTTCCGGACAGCAATATTTGGCGATGTACAATTATGAACTACCGAAGTGGCACCCGAAACTACCCCTGCATAGCGTTCAGCGACTTCACATTACTACTGGTTTACCCGCACTAGACGCTGAAAGTTACTTATCCAAAGGCAGCGCACATAGTATGACGGGTTGGGGCAAGATACACCCAGAAAGTTTCAAGTAGGCAGCAGTTAGTCTGGCAAACAGAAAACTAAGAAGGGCATCCGTCCCAGTGCATGCACAGAACCCGCGGTCATGTTGACTTTCAAGGCGGGTGGCTAGCACTCTTTTGTAAGCTACCGGCCAATCGGTCCCGTTAACTTTAATTACGAGGTAGTGGAGCACTTGTTGAATCGCACCATCCCCGAGCGCTTCCTAGGGAGCAGCCTCTTCTCTGCCCATCACGGCTTCTTTCCTAATCGGTCCTGTGGACAAACGTGCTGATCTTCTTGGATAGCCCGAAGGAGTCGAAAGAAAATGGCATCACTTAAGATGCCATTTTCTTTGACTTCGCCGTGTACTTTGACTGCGTCTCGCATGGTCCCCTAAGGCCTAATCCGGCAGCGTATGATAAAGGGCATAACATTTTCCGATAATAACAGAAGTTTTAGACCTAAAACCTGACCAGAACTCTCATCTCCCTTGCCGATTTTTGTGGGGGTATCCAAGTGTCAGCAGTCGGTTTTTCTCTGTTCTTTCTTTACGTCATTGACCTCTCGCACAATATTTTCAACAACGGCATTTTCTTCTTCGAAGTACTAATAATCTGAAATACTGTTAATCCCAGTAAACCACATGTGGACCTTCTTGCGGTGAGATCAGTGCAGCCTCTTCCTAGTCAAAAGTGTGTGAACACATACAGTTCGGTGGAGATTTTGGCAATAATCTTGTGAATAAAGAAGACAGTAGGCTGATATTGCACGATTTATATCCGGACAAATTTCGCGTCATTATTACGAGTGCACACTACAGGCCATTTATATATCAGTATGAGAAATAGGACAAGATACCAGAGGCAGCCAATTGTCAGAGTGCGCATACAGACAGATTGATGGGATAATTATGGGTAGCCCGCTTGGCCCTATTCTGGCAGACATTTTCGTAGCAAAACTTGAGCAACAAGTTACAGAACAGTTATCTTCTGTGCAGCTATACAAGCGATACGTCGATGATATTCTTCTCATCGCACACAATCAACTGCAGGCACAGAGCTTAATTGATCAGGTGAATTCCTTGCACCCGAACATACACTTCAGTATGGAAGGCGAGAATCAAAACAGCCTACCATTTCTGGATATATGCATCAGGAGAAATGCAGGTGGCTCGATTCAACGAAGCGTCCACCGCAAGAGCACTTTGACAGGTCAGTACCTGCATTTTTTAAGTTTTGTTCCCCAATCGTACAAACAAAGTTTGGTGCGCACTTTTTTTGATCGGGCCAGACGTATCTGCACTGAAGATACTTCAAGAAGAGATGGCCCTGTTGGAGACCACCCTACAACTAAATGGTTAACCTAAACCGTTTACTGTAAGGTTTAAACAACCGATCGGCATGGGAAATCGACCCGACACAAAAAAGCCGGTATTTCTACGTCTTCCCTTCAAGGGTGGCGATGTGTGCCAACTTATTCACCATCGTCTGGTTAGGTCTATCGCGAGAACATACAATGCAGTGGTTCCGGTGATTCTGTTCAGAACATTCCGGATTATGACACCCTGTGTGAAACAACCGGTAACTGAGTCATCCAAATCCAACCTTATCTATGAATATCGATGTAGATGCGGAGCATCCTACATAGGCAGGACTGGGCGCTAGTTGCAAACCAGGGTCACGGAGCACATCACAAAGTGGGTCAGGAAACAGATTACTCAAACACAGGATGTCACAGCCGCGCATAGAAACAAGGAACCTGCATCATCCATTGCGCGTCATATTCTAATGACGCAAAACCAATGTGATTCCACAACGGCATTTAGCGTTATCTACTCGACGTCACACAGGCGAACACGGCGCTATGCCGAAGCGATTGCAATCCGAAAGTTCAAACACGTGTTGTGCGTTCAGAAACAGCTGTCTGTAGGGTTAACGTTACCTTGGTAGTGACAGTGATTGTGCACTCTGACAATTGGCTTTCTCTGGTATCTTGCTCGCTTTCTCATACTTATATATTAATGGTCTGTAATGTGCACTCGTGAAGATGCAGTGAAATTCGTCCGGACATAACTCGTGCAATAAAGGCCCATTGACTTCCTTATTCAAATTTTTGACGAAAAAAGAATGTTTCAAATAATCTCGTGCTTTGAAGTGCACTCAGCATAGGAGACATCACAGAAATTGTTCTGGAGTTAGGTCTGGGCCCATGGGTTCTGTTCAATCTATCTTTTGCTTATCATTATAAAATGGTCGCTAAAAGGGAGCTGGCATTTCTTGGAATGATAAAACAGACCACCCCTTCTCTAGGTGAAAAAGCATTTCAAGAAGTTCAAGGAGTTTATACAAGACTGCTGCTTGAGTACGTCAATCGAGTCGTGTTTGCTGGTTTGGAGAAGTGCATGCACGCTGCTCAGCGCGGCCGTGAGAAGCCTAACGGGCAGTAGCTGATCAAAAACATATGGCTTGTGAGTCGCGCATTGAAGGTTTTAGTGTGTCCATTTGGACGTCGGAGACCTGGTGGTGGCTTCATTCTTCCACACATTTTCTTTGCGGTAAGACTGGCTGGGCAGCTTTTATTTTAGGGACTGACGACTGTAGGCTTGGCCATAACAATAAACTTTGCATTCCATTACCTGTGGCATTACTCGGAATGTTGAGCGCGGAGAAGACCTTCGAAGAAACGACAGACATGACGGTGGCCTACGATTATTCATGGCGAATTTCATTTGAGCGCTTTTTGCAGGAGTGAGAGAAGAGCTGCCAGACTCCCAAGACGGACTGGCACATCAAGGCTAATCCGAAGACCCAGATCAGACCGAAAGTTCTACTTCTCGCTGCTAGGTGGGTACCAACGATCTCAAGCTCAAAAAACCCGGCTGCTAGCGACTAGTGCGTAAATGCTAGTCAAACAACATCGACCACTTTTGTGTGTACAGAAGGTGTTGACGCAGCCAGCCCCCTTTCGGTAGAATTGATTGAACTGTTGGGGCGCGAATGGTCGGAATTTTGTGTTCGGTTCGTTCAACTGGTGTTGTTAAGTGCAGCTCGTATAAAATTTGCTGGCCTCACGTTGGCCACTGATCAGTGTAAACCGAAATGCTAACATCCCGCGATAAATGTGCTTCTTATCTGTTTTGACTAAAGGAGTTAAGGAAACTCAGTGTTCTGAACTCGTAAGTCAGTCAAAGGACACGCGAAGTACACACAGAAGGCGGAGAGTTGGGCCTTCAGCTTTGGATCAGTGAACGAATCGCTGAAGTCGCTGAGGCGATCTCCATTAAAGCCCTCATTAGACGGTGGTTCTCATCTTGCAAGAACTGGTAGCACAGTGGTACGATCAGCCTTTCTCTGAGTGAACTTCCAGTGTTCCAGAGGAAACACTCCCCTGAAACCATCAGTGGATGTTTGCGGGCATGTATTTCATTGACGTTGGTTTTAATAAATTTGCATACCACCAGGAGGTTGAGCATTACACGTTTGCTGTCCAGAATAATTCTGCTTGCTCGCTCCAGCTCTATTCATTACATAGCACGCCAATCAGGCAGCCCATGCATTTCTATTTTCGTTGAGCATTATGACGAAGTGATGTTTTTGCCTTTGGAAGGAAAGTGTGAAGGCACCACTTCCGACAATTGCTGTATACATTATATGGACGCAATCTAAGCGATCCACACTATGGCACTTAGTACACAAAATACATTTATAGGTCACTAGTTTTATAAAGATATACTATATGAAAGGGGTGCAAATTCTTGCCTTTTTAGCTGCAAGGGATGGGGTTTGTAAGAGTTCAGTCGAATTTTTGGCAACACACCAGAGGCATTCATTAATGAATTTTTTATTCACTGAAACAACCAAAGGTTTTCTTTAAATATTTTCTAACCAGTTGTTGTCGTTTCTTGCCCATTAGATGAGATATTCCGCTTCCACCGCATTCCAAAACTTTGGTTTATCTAAGAATCCGGCATTTACAAAAGTTCAGTTGAATTTTTTTGGAATTTTTAAGGAACTGTTAGTAGACAGTTTAACAGTGGACGCCTCGTTCTGCTGAAGCGATCACACTGTAATAACTTTTGACTTCATTCATAATGCAGAGCTTACTTCCAAAGCGAACACTTCAAAAGGAACTCCCAAATGGGTTAGGGTGGATGTACCCGACGCTCACATAGCTAATGCCTCGTGGGATCAAGTTAACTCGTCAGTGTTTGTTGAGGGAATGTCCGACAATTCCACTAACACCATTTGCCAGGCCATGGATGGCTCAACACCATCCTACTCCACAACATTTGCGGTCCCGAACGTTGAAGTGATCCGCGTTAAACGCTACCATGGGTTGGACTTAGACAGTCATGAGATTTAGATGATCGTCTCCTGTGTGTGCGACTTCGAAACCAATGCAAAAATTAACCAGAGATCGATTAGAATTCTAGCGACGACCAATCCAGCCCTTCGCCAGTGGTCCCAACACCTAGTATGGATTTGTCTCAAAAAAACGCGAAGCCCAAACCGGTGTGCCCTAGCTAGCCGGCCGGCCAAAAGGGCTTGCTAGCCCAGATGGTGAGGCTTCTGGGGCTCTGACCGACTTCTGCGGCACCGTGTTTGTCAACGGCGTGCCGAACTGTTTGGTGGGAAAATGTGCAGGTACTTCTGAAGTAATCGCCCCGGTGGGTACCACAACACGTGCTGTATTAACGAAACTTGCAGGATCAAACTCGTCTCACGGGCCAAGGTGTACGCTTCCCACTCGGTCCCTGTTCCTGGGGCTGCACACCTGGTTGCCTCCCCAAGCACCCTGTTGATAAAGTCAGTTATTGTGAGACCAGTGCTCGAAAGCTGAAAATCGGAGAATATCACTCTCCTTTTCATAGGTGGGCACTACAATCAGCCTTGCTACTACCGCCCGATTGCCCTCCTATCCTGTGTCCTAGGTCCATTTAGCGCTAGTCCAAGGTTTACTATCTAAAAAAATTTTAACACAAGCTTTCATCTGCAATGAGCAACATGTTTTTCTCCACGGCCGATCGTTTACCACTAAGCATCTGTCAGTTGCAGACTGGTAGACCACTGCTGTTGACAGGAGTGAGGGTTGTGCCGTCATTCACCCAGACATTGCCAAGGCTTCTGATCGAGTGAACCCTTCTGTTCTCCCCGACAAACCCCACTGTTTATGCGTCAAGGCTAACCTTTTCCGCTGGCTTTAATCTTGTTTATAAGATCGTTTTCACCTTGCGCGAAGGGCTCATCAGCGCCCTCTGTGGGATTCAACTCCAGCTGAGTCCCACAGGGCCCTATCCCGAGGCCACCATATTTTGTACCTCCATCAGCCACTTGCCATCTGATGTATCATCTCCAGTGATGTTGTTTGCCGATGATATTAAAATCTGTCTTATAGTGTTTAGTGGACCCGACGCGACATCCCCATAAAATAATATTGCTGCATTTTATAAATAACCCGGATGAAACTCCATGGAGTTCAATGTAAGCATGCGTAAAGTTATGTATATCACGTAAAAGTTCGAAAAATCCCATAATATCAGAAGTACCGATGTGAAGAACAATTGTTCCCCATAATTTTTTCTCAAGTCAATGCGATTACATGGGTTTTCATCAAGGCGTCATAAGACAACCCGCAAAATCAGAGGGTGACTTTTACCGGATGACAAAGGCTACTACTGAACTTCACACAATAATTGGTTCGACCTAGACCGGACGTCGACTGAGTGTTATGTCACACGGTCAACGTCAAATGTTTGCGTGTGGTTAGAGTGGGTGCGATCGATACGGAAGTTGCAAGGACCGAACAAACTTTCTTGGAGAGCACAGAAGAAGGTTGCTTAATCTAATTGCGATCGATTCGACAATCTCCAGAATATGCTGACGGACTATTTTTGGTTGAGCGTTGGCCAATCTGTAGATAACCCGGAATGCCTGGTTAATGTCTATGCGGTGGTTGGTGTCAGCTGGATGCGCAACAATGGCGCTGGTAATTGATTTACGGCCACCGGTTCCGATCCAAGCTGGATGATGTTCTTTGATCCTTTTTGACAAGCGCCTAGTCGTACGACCAACATATTCTGCAGTACAACAGCAGCATGAAAATGAATACACGAGCATCGATTGATCGTGGACTGATAGCTTGTCTTTCAGGCTCAATCTTAACATCGGCATTGTTGTGAACCAACTTCTTAAGGTTGCCGCTGGGAAGGTGCGTCTAAGTGACCGGTACATGCACCGGTTGAACCTATCTGCTACAGCATCCCCTTTAAACGGGAGTTTTATAAACACGGCCTTCTTTTCAGCTGTGGGCATTACCTCATGCGGAACTTTGGCCTTCATACTTGAATTGATGAATTGTTCCGGATAACCGTTTTCCCTCAATAGGTTTTCAACCGTTTTCAATTCCCGCTCAATTGCGTCCTCTGAACAAATCTTTCTTGCTCTAGTTGCCAGGCATTGAGCTAGATTTCGTTTCTGTTTGAGAGGCACAAAGCTGTTGAAGTTTGTGTATTGTTCTGTCCATGTGGGTTTACGATATACCGACCTACTCAGTGTACCGTCTCGACGTCTGGTCAATTTGACGTCTAGGAAGTGGAACTCGTTGTTAGATTCCTCCTCTGAGGTGAAACGCAGTGAAGCATGTGCTGCATTAAAAACCCGAAGAATGGTTGTTAACTCATCTCTTGACTCTATGACAACAAATATGTCGTCTACGTATCGGCGGTACATGTGGAGACTCTGAATGGTTGACTGTAGTTGGTATTCTAATTTACCCATGAATGCATCTGCCAGTAGTGGACCCAAAGGGGATCCCATTGCCACTCCATCCGACTGTCGATACAGTTCGCCATTGAACATGAACTGAACGTTAAGGGTACACCGCAAAAGTAATTCTTTCAATTCTGACTTTTGTAGTCCAAACATGCTTTCCGGTTGTTCTATCTGATCACACAAAAAGTTAATTGTCTCCACCACCGGAACATTTGTGAAGAGCGAAGTGACATCAAGGGAGCCCATGTAACGGCGTCTGACATTAATATCCCTCACAGAATCCACAAAATCAAACGTGTCACGGAGACTATATGGGCACAATTTTCGTCGTATAGGTTCTAGTAATTTCGCCAACCACTTAGCAGTTGCATGATACGGTGAATTGCACATATCAAGTATCGGCCTAAACGGACAACCACTTTTGTGGATTTTTGGCAACCCATATAGACGTGGGATGATGGATCCAGTTGGTTTCATCTGGTCAAACTGAGTTTGTGTGATACGACCATGTTGCATTAGCCTTTTTAATGAATTAGTAATTTGATTTTCAACAAATTCCGTTTTGTCTTTCTCATTTTCCGTCTTCCTGAATTTGCTATTATCTGAAAGTATCGATAGCATCTTCTCCGTATATTCAGATTTATTCAGGATCACAATCCCGGCGCCTTTGTCAGGCCGAGTGAGTAAAATATCATCACGTGTACGTAAAATTCTTAGGGCATCTAGATGCTTTCGGGTTATCGGGCTCTTATGAGATATATTTGATTGGCGATACTTGTAACAATTACTGACCAACTCGGATTTAAACTGTTGAAGATTGGCATCAGACGAGGCACTCAGATGGAGCGTTTGGTTGAATAGATTCTCAAATTGGACTTCGATCTCTAACTGATCATCTTTACGGCGTGGGCAGCAGAATTTAGGTCCTAACGATAATATTTCGAGCAAAGTATCGTCAAGTACAACCTTGGAAAAATTATGAACATACCGTTCCGGGTTCCTTGGGAATTGTGACTGAGGTTTCACATCGCTGAGTCTCCGGTCAAGTTGTAGTTGCTTCCTTCTGGTCTGTTTGGATATTATTTCATTCACTTGTATCTCAAAATTATGACGCTCTTCCATTGCCAAACTGTCTATTGCAACTTGCCGTTGGCCGAGATTCCTCTTCATTTCTGCTGCGATGGACTGCGCTGTATCTAACTGATTGAGGGTGTGACGTTTTAATTATATCGTATCCGGCCGAATGCGACATCTACGAAGGGCGTTCCAGTAAAGTTTCGGATAGACATCACTCTCGATGCACTTCCTCAGAAAGTCCATCAAAACATTCGTCTCTGCAAGCCTGGTGCTGAAGCTAATATATCCGTTAAGCTCTTTGATGACCAGTGGGTCCTTGGATTCACGTACTGACTTGAGAAAAGATTATCGAAAACCATTGTTCGTCACATCGTTACTTATGTGTATCAGACATCACCGCGGTTTTCCCTGCCCACTCGGCGGAATACCACTCCAGGTCACGGGAAAACCTTGGCACTCTTATAATACACGACCTCCCGAATTCTCCCTATGCTGGGGAGAGCACCAAGGAAGCTAGGAATGCTTGATTTCTTCGCAAGTGTATGTTTAGAAAATTCCGGCAATTATGTGTAACAGATCTATTCATTCTTAACTCGAGTAAGAGACCGTTGTTTGGTTTCCTCTCATACAGAAGGAGAGACATTTTGGAAACTGTTCAGAGGCGCCCGGCAAAAGTAGTTCGTGGGTTGAGCGTGAAACTCTGTCATGGGCAGATTCAAGAAATAAACCTCCCCTCCACGGATTACCGCGGAGAGAGCAGTGACCTAATATTGACGTTCATGATTTCGAGAACCTTAGCCACCCGTGCGGACTCCTGCTCACTTCTGCGAACACTAGCTCACTCAGAGGTCATTTTTCGAAACTAAAAGGCCAGTACAACAGACTTAGGTTGAAGCACAGTTTCTTCTCGGTTCATATCTGCCAGGAAACATCGTGCCACTTCAGTGACTGAGTTTAAAGTTTGTCTGGATCTCCACTCTAACAATGAGTCTGTGCCCCAGTATACACTGCTGCGCAGAGCCATGTGTGTAGGTATGTCGGTCAAACAGCTCACATCTGGTTACGCATACTCTGCAAGCCATAAAATTACGTGTGAAACAGCATTTACTCATTCTCTATTTTAGCCCTTCGACATGATCGGGGAGAGTTTTGACGTGTAACCACCACTCTTATAAAAGGATCCCTCGCCTGGGGAAACTGAGCCATCAAATCTATCGCTTTCTAATTATATTCAAACCTCACTGAACATATTGAACACTCCAAATGCACTCATAGATAATTCGTTCGTTCACTGAAACAACCGTAATTTTTCTTTGAGTGTAGTGGAATCAGTTACTGTTCCGCCACACTCATTAGCTGGTAAACTTCACTTCCAGTGCACCCCATAAGCCAGCTTTATTGCAAGCATCAAGAGATGGATTAAATAACACTTGAAGTTATTGACACAGAGCAGGTGTTATTATGAGGTTATCCATTTCAACGCACCGGGCCATTTCATAACCAGCAGCAGTCTTACTTTTCACCATGAATGTTGTTTGACTACAACGGTCTTCTCAGTTTTCCCGAACATTATCCATTATGTTGCTGGTGTGTTGAAGACAGAAGTTACATTTCATTTTTTTTGGGTACATTTGGCACTCAAGGTGTAGACGATACTGAATTAAGTCAACCCATAAGGATGCCGCGCACGTTTTATATCGGCCGTCCCCTGAGTTTTCCCAAAGTGTCTTCTTAGAACACTCAGGCACTGGTCGGAGTACCCATAGGGAACACTTAGACAGCGGCCGGGCTACCAGGGTTTTATCAAACCTCGGAACACCTTCACCTTCGAAGCTGCTAGTCACACTCTTACGGATCGCTTTGAAAATTTTTCATAATCGCACTTAGATACAATCTCTCTAGATTCCTAACCTTACTCTGTTTTGATTCTTGCTTTAATCCTCGGGAGTTTCGGACGGGCGTCCGAGCGTTCAACGAACAATTGTTGCGCTGCCGCGAGCGGAAGCTTGCGGTACACAAGGGAACCATCGGTGCCATATGTCGCGGTGATGTGACTATATGGAGTTGCGATGTGTGCGGTCGCGAATGCGCT